>OMNZ01015819.1:36312-59619 GCA_900303255.1 Lesueurigobius sanzi
ACACTTCTCTCTCTCCTCCCCTCCCTCTGCTGTCCTGTTCCGTCCTGCCAGGCTACACAGGTCCTCAGGGTGACTGGCTCTTGGCTCGGGTCCCTCTCTCCCCCCTCCTCCTCCTCCTTTAGGGTGCTTTCTCTGGGCCATCCAGGGCTGGTGTGTCCGTCAGCGCGGGGGTGTTTACTTGCAGCGTGACAGGCCGACACATCTGGAGTGCATATTCACCACTGTTCACACTCTCTCCTCTCTCTTTCCCCCCCTCTCCCTCCCCGGCACGTCCCAGTGCTGCCACCAGACACATTCCTCCGCCTCACTTCAGGGCCCGCTGTCGTCGCCTAGGGAGAGCCCACCTCACACGGCACCAGAGGAGCTTGTGGAAAGATATACACGGAAGCCACAAATTTTATGAGTGAATTTTAGGGCAAGGGACATTAACTGCCATTCATGCAACCATCACGCAAATTTAAGTATATGCACTATAAACCAGTAATGCTTCAGTAAGCACCTCAAGATGCCTTATGAATCTGTACATGAGAATTGCTAGAAATGTCTAAATGTTTTGTTTTTTTTTTCTATTTTTTTTTCTATTTTTCTATTTTTCTATTTTCATTGTAATGGTGGCGGAAGACTGGACAATCCTTACTAATTGTGTAGCATAACACAAAGGTAGAAGTTGTACATGCCCCAAAACGTATGTTTAATACAATATACAGCTGTGCTCAAAGGTTTACCTACCCTGGCAGAATGTCAGGGTATGTAGAATATGAATGATAACACAAAAACCTTTACTTCACTCATGGTTAGTGGTTGTGTGAAGCCATTTATTGAAAAAAAAAACTGTTTGTTTACGCTTTTCATCTAGAGAAACTAGCCAAATGTCCCTGATCAAAAGTTTACACATTGTGCATCTTGAAACATACCTTTTTTCAGAGAGTCCAATTTTTTCAGAGTCCTGTATTTCAGCTGAAGTGAGTTTTTCTTTACTCCTGAACAATTTTCCTGGCAGTTGTTGAAGGTCATGCAAACGTTAGATCAGGGACATTTTCTGTTTCATCATGATTTCATAAGAGTAAACTTGGTTCTTTGACAATAAATGGCTTCACACAACCATCAGGGATTACGGGTGGAAATTAGCATTGTTTTGCTATAACCTGGCACATGGCATCTTTTCTTCTTATAGACTAATGTCATTTGTGCATTGTCCCTGATCAAATAAATAAATAAACTAAACTAACCATGCATGGGGAAAAAGGTTTTTGTGTTATTCATATTCTATGAAAAATTGCCAAAAGATTAAAACGGTATGTAGCACAACTGTAAGTGACAAACTTCTGTATTAAAATAAAATCACGTTTCAGAAAGTCAGTAATTCAGTTTAGATTATTTTGTGGAAAATGTGTGGATACAATTATTTGAAAAAATAATACATTACCATACCATATGTTCAGCAAAATAAGTTAACACAATGCAGCACCAGGGGCAAAGATGGTGACCGTTTAATGACTCCTAATTGTCGCATATTGTTCGGAAGAGAAAAGACTTTTTGACCCTAAATTGAAAAACAAAATGCTACCACAGCCTGCTATAACCAGCACGCAACGTCCTATAAACTTCAAGATTTGTTTTCAACCCATTTCCTCTCTTTTTTCACCCCCTTCAGTGGTTTCTCGAATGCATGACAGAAATTGGAGTGAGCCGCCAGCAGTGGTGAGCGCTGGTGGGCTGGAGAGGTGCAGGAGGGGTAAATGAGCGGGGCAAAAGTCAGGCCACTCTCATCCTCTGTATCTCTATCTCCTTTTCCCTTCTCAAAACTAATTACGCCAGGATCCTCGGCTCCTTTTTGGAAACCCCTGACTACTGGTTTAATGAAGTGACACTCTTTCTATCCGTCTCGTTCACCCCCCCTACTCCCGCTCCTCCATCCCACCCACCACCGGTCCGCCTTGGCCTGTCTGTTTTCCCAACATTCCAGTGCTGGTGTGTGACTGTGATGGCTTGTCATCTTGTAGGAATGTCCTGCTCTCCCACCTCGTCCCCCCGATTTGGCGTGAAGCATTTGCTCCTGGTTTCCGACTCTGCACATGTACACACAGCTAACACTCACACACATGTGCGGAGAGTTGCGTTTCAAGTGTGTGCCTGCAGATGGTGTCCGTTGGGCCACATACCTACCCTTGGCGCAGGGCCACATCAAGCATAGCCATTCTCATATAGTCCCCGGCTTGTTTTCCGGCCCTACTAAGTACGCACTAAGTTACTTTATTTTATGTTGCATGTTTGCCTCCCCGCATGAGGGTCGAGAGTTCGATTCTGTGTGGAGTTTGCATGTTCTCCTTGTATCTGTTCCGTGTGGAGTTTCCATGTCTGTGTGACTTTCCTCCGGACAGATTTTTCTCTGCTCAAAGCATCCACAGTGCAGTAGTTTATCACCTTAAGCCAGATGCTCCTGACCAAGATCCTTGACAACAATCCAAATTAAGAACAACAGCAAGTGCCGACATCTTGCCTTGGCTATGTAATATATATTTGGAGTAGTAAATGGCAGAGGAAAGACTATACTTTCCTCATATTGAACATTATACAAGATTTACTGTATATGTCCTCTCGGTTTAACTTCCTCTATCTTCACATGTCCATGACGAGGAAAAAGCTTGCTTTCCGGGATAATTGTATAACATTACCAAAGGAGAAGTCGAGTAGCAAAAAAAAAAAAAAACATGTAGAGCTGCGTTTGTTTTGTAACGGTAAAAACAAGTGTGAAATTGCAAGCAATTATAAATCAGTTGATATTTAGGTTTGTTAATTTGTTTAGGGCTCTCTTCTTTAGTGTTAGTGATTCCATGAGAATACAGGTCAGAGAGAGAAACATTTATATTTTTTTCTACATTAGGGTAATGATGAAGACTGAATAATCTTTGCCTACATTAGGGTAAAAGCATTAAGATAAAAGATAACTGAATGTTCTGCAGCTTTTCACTTAAAACAACCACAATTCAATACAGGTGAACATTTAGACAATACTGCAAAGGTTTTGAAAAACTGTTTGTATTTCATTCCTTCATTTTGATGTGTTTTTTGTGACTGGAAAATGTAAAACGGTGACATGCCTTCTTTTGAGTGCACCATAGAGCATTGCAAGCCAGACTATTGAACTCATGACAATCAAAGCAATGTCAAAACTTTACTTAACTGAACGTTTTACCCCCCCTTCCTTCCTACCCTTAGAGATTTTTTTTTGTCTTTTCCGTCCTTGTACACCTGATCCTCCATGTCAAGGCCCTATAATGCAAAGCACATGCGACAAGCCCGGATTGTTTGAGCGACTTGACGACTTAACCTAATCTTAGTACATTTGAGGGACTTACTGTAGGCCTAATGACACACAGGAACTCGGCGCTCGATGACCTGGGGGCCTACTCTCACTTTCGCTGGGAGTCCATAAGAGAGAATATCATGTGTGTGTCTTTCCATAGCACACGCGACACAGTGTACAGTGCTCTGATTGGCGTCATCCTCTGGAACAAGCCGAGATCCGGTGCTTGGCTGTATATGTGAACATGTAGCAGATATGACTAGACCCCTCTCATGTTTATGCAGCTCAACGCCTGGGTGACCGCGACTTATCCGCTGTCCTGATTACCCTGCCGAGCCTGCCACCATTAATCCTTCAGAGACCCCTTATACAGCCCTATCACCCAACGCACACATCGCCACACACGCAGTGGCTCCATATGTACAGTAAAGAGGGCCTCATTGTGAACTGACTGGTGTCTTTTCACTGCTCTAGTCACAAGGTTGTCCTCGGGCGGAAAGTCTATGCGCTGCTCAGTTCATGTCATAGAGGCCTGAAGGAGCCTTGTGGCCATGTCTGCTCATATCCCGCTTGTAAAGTCTGGAGAAAAGGGTAGTTAGTGAATTAGTTAAGGCTAATGTACAATAGAACACAGTGAGTCGCAGCACATCATTTACATAAATGCATGTCAACACACTAGTAAATTTCTCCATTGTGAGATCATTAAAGTAATTTTATCAATGCACACCAGAGCGTAGGGCTTACTATAGTACCGGTGATATAGATTGAGGGGCACGGCCTGATCCATGTTGTAATGCTACATCACTTGTAAACTGTGCGAACTGCTAACTTTCTACTACAGGAGCAGAAATAGGCACTTTCCCTCCCACACAGTAGCTACACAATGATGCCACACAGCTCTCACATGGGCAGAGACAACACATAAAACATGTGCAGAGATCGCACAAAAGTGAAAGTGTTTGAAGAAACAACGCAAGATTGCAACAACAGCTATGTTAGCTATCACGCTAGTATAGATTAAGTTTACTAACAATTGTTAGAAAAGCATCTCTGGCCTATCTTTTCCATTGGAGTAGAAATCCTAAAGAAATGCTCATGTTGATTAGTGCTCCAGTATTTTGGAGAAACTGCAGGTCATTTTTTCACCATCAGCAGGTAGCTACTTACAAAGCTGTATTGATTTTGCGGACATGTAACTGGAAACAACTGAGCATTTACCACTGGACTAGACTAGTAATTGATAGTGAGCAGCAGTATGTTTAATTTTCTGCGGATGGATTGGCCAGTTGCCTTGACGATGAAAGCTCACCACGTGATTATCGTAATTGACCTTTTTGTAATATCGAGATTTGATTAAAATTCGATTAAATGCCCAGCCCTACCAGAGCGCGTTGCGTCACACTTTTCTCAAGCCACGGGGCGCATTCAACATATTGTTGGTAAAAAAGAAACATAGGTTAGCAAGTTGGCGACAAATAGGAGTTGACAATGCTAGTGCTGTCTGCTGCAGGTCATGTCCCTCCCAACGACGCTCACAGCCGTCTCTCTGTCTGTCAGGTGTTGGAGACCTGTCTGTGTCGCTGCAGAAGTGTAGAAAGCATGTGTTTTCCACTGCGGCGCCGTGTTTGAATTCAGCAGATTCAAATTCTGGTACTGAGTCCAGCGTCGCTGCATGCCCCCACATCCTCGGTGTGCGGTCTTTCATAGAAAATAATGGAGGCTGCTCTTTTTCCGCCCGTCAAAGCAAATGGTGGTGTTTTGTGACAAGCTATAGCCTTATGAACAATCTGGCCCCCACACAGGAATATCCCTGCTTAAGAGTGACCGCTCACTGATCCAAAGCTTGTTATATACACATTCATACAAAATGTTAAATTAATTCCCTTCTTAATTTCATGACAGTATGGTCCTACAAAACTTCAGTGTGTCATATTCCTACCCTTTCCATGTCCTCCTTTCATAACAACTAGTGCCCAGTGTGTGGTTTTTCTTTTTTCTTTTTTTTATGGCATTACC
Source organism: Lesueurigobius sanzi (assembly GCA_900303255.1). Taxonomy (NCBI): domain Eukaryota; kingdom Metazoa; phylum Chordata; class Actinopteri; order Gobiiformes; family Gobiidae; genus Lesueurigobius; species Lesueurigobius sanzi. The sequence goes on from OMNZ01015819.1 coordinate 41,636, forward strand.
AACGTCTTTACCTTCCAGAGTCCAAAATAAGCTATTCAATACACATCTTGTACTTTATAAACAAAGTACACATGTCCAGCCCTTAAACGGAACCCGTCTTCTATCTTCTACAAATCTATAATTTCTGCTCAGAGCCTTGTCAAACCTAACAGTGTGCGGAGACATGTGAATTTTTGTGAAATATTATTTTCTGTAAATGTGTATCCGCGTGTGTTCTTTTCAGTAATGACCGCTGCGCCAAGACATAATATTGACCATGGCCATGTTCCCGCTCTCGCTTTTGCCCGTAATAAATGATGCAGATTAGAAAAGTAGAAACAGATTGAGCTGATAAGTAGCCTTTTGGAACACGCTTGCTGTGGCGTGTCCACCGAGGAGGGGTCTTCTCACTCCGTGTCCGTGGTGCAAGGACAGCAACGCTTGGCTGTGAGCTTTAAACTGTGGTCTGTGCGGAAAGGAGTCGGTGGTGAGGGTGTTTGGACCTTGGGTGAATGGTGATAGTGTCTGGTGCCAATTGAGTCCCATTTGGATATACAGTATATACACAGAAGAACCTCTCATTACGAGCAGGGCCTCCAATAGTGGGAAGGGTGTACATTGTAACAAGGGACAAAGCCCAGGAAAACTTTAAAGGGTATTCATTCTCAACGTTTTACATTAAAAGTTTCTCAAGTGGCCAACTGTACTGGGTTGTATCAGTGTTGAGGGCATTGTGCTTCTTGCAAAACATACCTAGAGTATGTGTAGGTTCTCAGTCGTACAGGAATTGTCAATCTGGCCTAGGATACCTAGAGTAGTATGTCACTTCATTCTCACATTCATTCACGCAGTTTTAAATAATCCTTACTATTTTGTGTTTCTTCCTGTTTGACCTTCTTCCTGGGTAATTGTTCAAATCTGAGAACATCCTCCACATTTTTAAAGCCCATAATCCAACATTGGATCGGTTCTGAGCCCTTCTGTGCTCAAAGTGTGTACACCATGGTGGCACAGAGTTGCTAGTCACGTGGTTAAATGCAAGATAACGTTTATATTTTCTAAATTATTCCCACTGCTCAGGATTGTATTACCATTGTCAATGAAGGGATTCACAAACTAGGAATTTTCTTTGACTCAATTGAGAAACATGAAGCATAAACTTGTAATAATGATAAATAATAAACTAGGAAAGAAAATAGAAAACTACCAGGGCATAGAAGTAGATTAATATGTAAAATATAATAAAATAGCAAATTTAACACAAACAGCAGCGTGAATGGGTGGATTTACAGATTAGCAGTAGATGTGAGTGTGGACATAACCACATAGTGCAAGCCCTGACACTAGTATTTTAGAGCAATTTATTTCAATTATGAAACATAAAATATCAATGTTCAGACACCGTAAAGAATGTTTTAACTCTGTTTTAAGCCTCATATTCATATATTCACTAATGAGATGCTTTCAGTCATGGCTTTAAAGGGGTTAAAAGAGGAAGAAAGAGAACCCTTCCCTCAATAATACCAAGTTAAACTCCTCCGTGTTAGAGCAGTATAAAACCAGCCTAGTGCTCAAAGATTATTAGTTGCTGATGAAGCTTCTCCAGGTGACAGGCAATACGTCCTTAACACTTAAACAGCCCAGATCAGATGACGAACCTTTGTCTATAAGATGTCTCGCAAATGCAATTTTTTGCTCTATGCGTTTGATCTTCATTAACCATTTCAAAAGGTTCATAGTGGCAGAGTGGTTGACACTGCTGCCTAAAAGAAATTGCATTTCTATAATTTACACTGCCCTTTTTATGGTTTGTTTTCTTTAGAGTGAAATGAGGGACTAATGTGAAGTTGAGGAGAAGAGTCTTAAGACAGGTAAATTGGTGATTCTAAAGTGCGCCCAGTAAATATATTTGAGAAAATGAATGAATTTGTCTCCAACATTACAAAACCTGTAGCATTGTTGCCAAAACCATATCTTCATGTTCTACTCCCCATGAGATGTATCTTTATTCCACCACTCCAGTGTCCGGCCCCATTCTTTGCTGTCTTTGTCTCAGTTATATTGGGAGGCACCGCTGACCACCTGAGCAGACACTCGCAGTCCCTCCTGTCCCTGTCTTCTCCTTTTTCCCATAACAAATAACAGAGTAGAATTCCCCTCTCTTCTCTCCTGGGGAATTTTCATTACCGCCCAGTCCCCCTAACCCAGGAGGACTCCCCGCCTTGAACTGTTCAGCAGCTGGAGCGCGGACACTGTCTTCCAAAACAGGCCCACTGTTCACAAACAGCCTGTGGACTCGGGTGGAAGCGCGGAGGGGACTCGGCGCTCACATGTGGCCCACCTCAGGGCACCCTCGCCTGGGGAGACCTGGCCCGATGGTCAGCCCTCCCTCACCTCTGCTGGGACTAGATTGAGAACAGGTTTTGAACAGCATTGTGTAAGAAGCCCATTTAAAGAAATACAGAATTATCTTTCAAAGGACGACTTCGTGGACTGCTCCGTGTCCAAATGTCTTCCACTGTGGACTGTACCAAGTCTCATCCAAAGATCTTTTATTCTCTGACTTGGAACACTAAGTGAGTTGTGTGGTCCTCTTATGATTTTTAGTTGGATTTGGTCTTGATTAGTAACAAAAAAAAAACATTCTTAAGGCAAATAAATGTGGTTAAGTTGGTGGCACTAAATATTATGGTGGTGGTTGGGGGTTTCTTACAAGTGAAAAGACAAAACAAAAGTAATTTCTGAAATGAAGCATGCCTTGTTCTTGTGACTTTTTCCTGAAACCCAGCAAAACAACAGCTGGATCTGGTTCTAGTTACGTTGTGAATTAAAATATTTCATATTTTCATGGGTTCAGCTTGGAAGTATAAAAGCTACGAAAGTAATGCACTATTCACATCAAATTATTACATTAAATGACAGAATTCACTGTCAGAGAAGTACATCTTGGACAACGTCTGATTGTTGCATAAAGGTCCATTATAAAGCTTTATTCAGGCTTTTGAAACTACTTTACCCCTTAACCTTGTTTGGTATGCCTCCGAGTTGATGAGTTGTTCAACACATCACTACTGCAATGAGACAGGAAGTAAATCAATTTGAAGAGACAAGAGGGAAGAGAATTTGACCACAGAAATAACCACAATAAGTTTGGTTTCTAGACTTTAAATATCATAGAAACTTCAGGGATTTCTCTGTGTGACGTACACCAGAGTGTGAGCTACTGTTTTGAATATGGGAGTAGAGCAAGGATCTCCTTTTTTACCTCGTGAGCTACTTTTGCATTACAAAAATGGCAGCAAGCTACTAATACTTCAAAGAAACATGTGTAACTAGGCCTCTAGGACTGCCAAGATGATCATTCAACAAAATAAAATAAAATTACAGTAGCTTCTGGTGTGTACTTTCCTATATTCACCTTAATGTTTGGAGGTGTTTTGATCAGAACAACGAAAATGCATCTAAAATTTGACTCTTAAAGCATATGTAGAAATGTAGAAATCCTTTGGCGAGCTACATGGAAAGGGATGGAGAGCTACTGGTAGCTCCCGAGCTACTGGTTGGAGATCCCTGGAGTAGAGAGATGTAATAAATATACAGAAACACTGAACATGAAGCAAAACAACCCAGATAGGTTTTTGATGATGATATCATATAATATTGCTAAGAGTTAAGGAAAAAGAATAAAAAAGTTGATTTTGCCTTATACAGGCCCTGTTGCAGCAGCCCTCGACTCCCCCTACTGGATCTAAATGAACAGTGGTCAAATCTCCTCCTCTTGGCTTCATCTTTCAATCGCAACTGCAAAAGTAATAAAGCCCATAAAGCACAGTTAGTTCTTTTGTTTAAAAATTATGACTTGTAATAATACTGGATTTTCTCAGACACATACAGGCAAGACAGGGCAGACACTGTATCCAGAGAGTGTGACTTTAGCGAGAGCTAGCTTAGTAAGTAATCAAAGGCTATTACTCACTGCATGCTGCGACACCCCACAGTCAAATGCAAAGCAGCTTAAATTAAAACACACTTCATTTGAATAGATGAAAAGTAGAGGAGAGACGGGTCCCTTTGTTGCACCGGCCTGACGACATGTGTTTGTGCCCCATCAGCAGATTGTGTGGTGCTGGTTTGCGAGGGGGCCGGTGTGTTATGTGTTTGTCGGCCTATGAAGTGCTATCTCTAGCCCACTTTGGAAGATGTTAGCAACACTTGGCAGCATTGACACTGGAAGTCCCCATAATCTTGGCTGGAATTCCGTTTGCTAATGTGTGCGTATGTGGGAAATGGCCCGTTCGACTGTACTGGAACCGGGACGGGGTGAGTGGGAGGTATTTTGTTCATAAACCAAAAAATAAGATTATTATTGCGGAACAGACAATACTTCTCTGGAACACAGCTTGTTCCCATCTGGCACCGCAGTGACACAGTCCATTTGTGTTACTCGACTAAGAAGATCATCTGGAGCCTGCATCCTGGGACTTGAGTGATATCACATATTTTGCCATGTTGGAGTTAGAGGTTTCATGAACAGTTTAACACAGAGACATATAGTATAGCCTAGATAGATTCTTTTGGCCTTTTGTAACATTGCCATCTATTTTTTTTAATGAAGCAGTGTTGCTTTTGCACACTTGAACTAGACCAATTCATTGTATACAAATGAAATGTGAATGGCAAGCAAGTATATATAGTGTACATCTGGACAAAAGTTGTCAAAATCTAATAATAGTGGTCCAATACCTCCAATAAAAACATGTTTTTCCCAGCGAATCATCGTGATCTGTATATAAAATAATTGATTGGCTATTGAAAAGTGAGCCAGTCCACAACTTGTCAACTGTTTAGTAGCAGAAGATTCCGTAAGATTGCAAAATGAGGAGAGAGAAATTTTAAAAGTAAATGATCAAGATGATCTGATTGCACTTGAAGGCCTCTCCTTGTTGCCTGTGCTCATGCTCACATTGGCTATTAATACATAAAAAAGCATGTACAGGTTGATTGACAGGCCACTCAACGGAAAACGCCTTGGTTAAAGTTATATACAGTATATAGGCATTCTGATAAGTTACTGCAAAAAAAAGGACTTAAAAAAATATTTTGTCAATTGTATCTGTTCTATTAAATTTGTGATACATTTAGACTTACAAAATATCACTTAATAATATAGAAGAGACTTCAGATGTACAGTATAGCTTTTGCTTTAATTACATGCCCCTGATAAAACAGGTGAAACATCACACATGTCCTTAGCATATGTTTTCTTTGGTCTAGCCCCATCCTCCTGGTGAACAAGGTGTGACTATGCACTGCTGTGTTCTCAGAAGTCAGAGGGGGGTACAGTGGTGGAGAGTGTATGGTTTATTTGGTTTGAAGACACCTGGTCTGAGCCGAGGATCCTGAAACACTATCACAGTATACTGCCGCTGACCTCTGGCCCCAGCCCCTCCTCTGCTCCTCCTGCTCTCCTCCGCCGTGTCCCCCTGTCCGTCCACATTCCACTGGCCAGGATACCTCTCTCTCCTGTCCCTGCAGAGAGGTGTGTGCGTGGGCGTGCATGGATGTGAGGTGGCCTATGGGTCTGCCTCTGGTCATTTTATTAAAGCGTGTTTTAATTTAGTCCAGTGCTGCAGAGGGCCCCTGTACCCTCACACACACACTGACATGGCTGCTCCTCCTGAGACATGCCTTATTAACTGCGCTCCTGTCTGTCAGAGACTTAGGGGCACGACTTCCGAAGCACATTCCTCACTGTGGCCTGGTCACGTTAGATCCGCCAGTGGTTTTAATCCTGACATGAGGTGGTTTACAATATCAGACAGTAAGAGCGGACAGCAGTATCAGCCATAAAATTGCACATAATATTTACAGATATTATGATTATAGGCTTGTTTTGGCTCATATATATTTTTGGCATGTTTATTTACATGCTACATACTGTACATTGGATAGCACTGTATAGGCCTACAAACTATTTTACAAATCTTGAGCTACAGTGGGTTGCATAAATATCTGCACCCCTTCAACTTTTTGACATTTTGCCATACTCGGTACATAAACATACATGTATTCAATTGAAATTGTATGTGAAAGACACACACTATGGGACACACAATGATGAAGTGAAATGAAATTTATACATGATTTGGAACATTTTTTATGAATAAAAAACAGAAAAGTGGGGTCAAGAAGTTGAAGGGGTGCAGATCTTTATGCAGCCCAGCCTTTTGTGCTTGTTTGAGGTTGGGGGGTTAAAGTGAATGACAGGAAGGGTCTACATATTATATTTGATCTTAATTTGAGTAAATAATAATTTTTGCTGGTCTAAATATGGTAACAAACAGTGGTGGGCAGTAACAGGGTAGTTTCTGCTTTCCTTGAAGTAGTACTTTGTTTGACAATCTATTACTTTTACAAACAGACAAACAAATATAATACTTTCTACTCCACTACATTTGTGACTTACAGAGTTGGTCGAGTCCTGTTTTTTCCCCTGATTTAATAGTATTATCGTGTCCAGAAGGTGGCGCTGTGCAGATGTATAGTTCAATAACACTTACCATGGGGTGCCACAATATATTGGTTTCCCGATATATCACGATATTTTGTGGCACAATACAATGTTAATATTGATACATTTGATGACGTCATGAATATTAATGAGGCTGCAGTGCTCCAAGTAGAGTAGAGGCCAGTAATGGTCAATAATACAGTCAGGAGAGTAGAGGGCAGCACTACCATTTTAAGAACTTGGAAAACTAAAGAAATGTGGAGCGTGTAGTTCTTTATAAAGTAAAAATGTTGTCATGTGTCTTTAAAAATATATATCTATATTATATTGTATATTGCGTCAGTTATTGCAGTGTCGGTAAATCATGAGGTTATCGTTATTGTGAGCCATGTATCGCGTATCGTATCGAATTGTGACGTACCCAGAGGTTCCAACACCTACTTACCATACGATGGTTTCTCCCTCAAGTGTTTACTAATGTAGTATCAATAATATATCTGCTGTTTTTCTACATTTTGGTCATTTATATCTGCACGAGTTATACCAGGGTGAACTGAAGAGGGAAAAACTCATACATCTTCAGCAGTATTGTATATTACTGTTTCATGTTTTTGAAGCTGCAAAGTTATGATTCACAACAGTCATTTAAAGTTAAATTTACTTTTTACTTCAAATACTTAAGTATCGTAGGCAAAAATTCTTCAGTCTTCATCTGTACTCTGTAGTTGAAGTGTAGGACGTTTCGATCTTACTCCAAAGATCGAAACGTCCTACACTTCAACTACAGAGTACAGATGAAGACTGAAGAATTTTTGCCTACGATGGACAACTCCTGTACGACTGAGAACCTACACAAAAATACTTGTTTATCAAGTACTTGATAAAGCAAATACTTGAGTGCTTTCACTTTCATTGGAGTAATATTGACCAGGAGTATCTGTATTTTTACTCAAATAATGAAATTAAATACTTCACCAACCACAGGTAACAAATGTAAAGAATAGCAAAAAGAAAAAGAAAAAAAACGTACTAACTCAAAGATTTGTGATTTGTGGTAGCTTTTCTATGAAGATATTGGAAATAAATGAATGCATATTGGCCACGGTTTTGGAGATTGCTAGGGAGTAAACTGTTAGTCATAACAGAATGGTTAATATGTGGGGGAATGTTCGGCCAAACAAGACTGCCAGATCCTTTGGTCCACCACGATCTAGGACCATTTTTAAATTAGTGTAATAAACTGGCTTTTTCACACAACATAATCTATGCTTCATGGTGCATTCATGAGCCTATAGTCAACAGCAGCAGGACTTTATTATCCCAACAAATTAGCTTGAGCATAATTGGTTTTACATGTCTCATGCCGTAATCACCGCTAAATCAGATTTCCACGGCAGCCGAGAGCTAATAAAGCTATAAATCTAAGGGGATTTGACCCGGCCCATGACTGTTCCTTTAGCAGGGAACGACAAACCCACTGTACACGCTCACATGTAGACTCCTGTACGTCTCTATTCCCCATGTCTTCTATTATTGATGCCACACAAGCCCCCGTGCACACTCCCAAGTTTCTCCTGTGTCTGTATTAAAAATGGAGGGGGGGACTGGGAGCGTCTCGGAGGAAGGATGGGGGAGGCGTGGGGTATCCCGAGGTCCTGCGTGTGATGCAGATGCCCGGGGCTTTTCTACGCAGTCTCACAGCAGAGGCTCCAGGGCTGCGCTGGAGGGGATCTCTGTATGAGTGCAGCATTGTGCATGACTGGGGCAGTGTCACTGGCGGCGGCTGCAAGAAATGAAAAGGAGTAGAGTTGGGATGAAGTGGAAAGTTGTGTACTTTTCTGAGACATACAGTATTAACAGTTAAAAAAAAAAGTCTTGATGAGTTAAAATGACTGAAAGGCTGAATATTTTACCTTAATTTGATTGATTTCTGATTAAAATATCTTGCTCTCTCTCCCCTCATTTTGCAAACTTGCAGACTATCACTTTAAAGGGCAAAAAGGCTTGTTCCATTGGCAGACATTTTTTTTACTTATCTACTCATATCAAGGTCAGATATTTCTTTCAAAAAAGTGAAAAGATTCTTTCTTTCCAGTGTATTTTATTTCTGCAAAACCAGCAGCATTTTCCACTGGCCTGATGCACGAGAGATCCCATTTTGACTGCGATCGACCAAAGCCACAAACTGGACAGTCTCATTTGTTTATACACTCGAATCACCCATTGTTTTTCACATGCGATTCCAATTACAACACACATAATGGTTTGGATGTTTGAATTGGACACGGCACAGCGACGGTTCATTGGCGAGCTAAATTACCTCCCAATGACTGAAGAGCTCTTCCTGTGTCACTTGCACGGACCTTGTGAAAAATGCAGTTGCGAGTGTGCGGGCCAGCTGGTCTGAGGAGGCAGCCAGGACAGAGGGAGGCAGGGGCACAGCTGTAGGGGATTAATGCCCAGAGCGGACGAGCAGCGGCCCAGGAATGTTCCCCAGGAGCTTGGGAGGAGGCGGGCGAAACCAGGGCAGCGCCATCTGATGTGCCACAATGTACTCTGGGACGGGTCAGTGTGAAGTTCATTTCGTTGAATAAAAAAAAAATAATAATTAAAGACTAAAACTATTACTAAAATGTTCAGATATGTTTGTGGATTAATAATATCTAATGTAAAATGAAAAGAAGAGATTAAGAACTAAAGTGAGTTTGAAAGAGCCTCATAGGATTTAAATTCACCTCCAAAGGAACAGGTCTGTGTTTTGTTCATGTGGGAGAAGCTCCATGAAGCAGAGAATATCATTAAATATGTTTCAATACAATAACATACATGCATATAAAGTTGACAAAATTATGTTTGGATTTTGTCTTCTAAAATGTATACTGTATGTACTTTTCATTGACTAAAACAAAATAATTGCTTGATGAAATCTTGACCAAAACTGAATCACATTTTCGTCAAAAGACTATTACTAAAATTACATTAAAATTTGTTGTCAATCTAACCCATCATCAGTCCACAATACCCCGCCTATACACCCCCACCCCCAGGCCTGGTTCATAGGGGTCTGTCCTGCTCCCCTGTGGCCCCTGCGTGTCACATTCTTTGTCTTGTGAATGGTGTGATTTATGAGACACAGGAAGCACAGAGAGTGTGTGTAGCTCCACGGTTATTGACAAACTTCAGAAGGGGACATCCACTTGACTTCCTGCGGCTGTTGCTAAAATATTAGTCAACAAATGTGTATATAATAATACCTAATTACTTTTCCGCCTGTTGATGGTGGCAAACGTAGTCAGAGACTGCATACAGGGATAATTTAGTATAGCAAGTCCAATTTTGAATGAAGAGGGTAGTTCTCCCTAAGCATTCTCTATTGAGGCCAAATTGTTTCTTAGACTGAATGAGACTCATGATTATTTGTGTGGTGATATGTCTTCAGAGTTTCCCCCAGTCTTGCTTTCCCCCATGTTTTACGTTCATACATGACCAGCGTGCACATTACGGCTACTCTGTGATTAGTGGGCAGGGTCCTCTGAAGGAGTGCAACCTCCAACAATATACACAATATAGAATGGACATACGATACAGTTTGTAGGCCACGAAGAGAACACTGTGGATAAATATGGCCTTGTGAAGGAGTTTATGAAATTATTCTATAGTGTCAAGACGAAAACTAAAAGCTGCTAACAGATTAACTAAGGTAAGCTCTGTGCTAAAGGCGGCACGGTAGCGCAGTGTTTAGCACATGCTTCACAGCTAGAAGGTCCCGGGTTCGAGTTTGCATGTTCTCCCTGTGTCTGCGTTGGGTTCCTCCAGTCAGGTGCTCCAGTTTCCCTTAAAAACATACAATAATCCAGGATGAATGAGAGTGTGTTTGAGAGTGTGAATTAACCCTTGGCTACAATCCGGAGTGGCGTGTTTACATGCATGGTTCTCGTGTGTTCATTATCAATCAATCAATTTATTTACATAGGACACATACAGTACTCATTCAAACACATGAAACAATGTCCAAACAATGTCAAATCCATCCATCCAAAGATCCAAGTTCATGATTTTGCGGCAGGAGGAAGGGTCTCGGTCGATGGGTTGTCGTGAAACAAGAGAGAGAATGAACAGATTAAAAAGGTAAAATACAGTATACACATCATTTATACAACAAGAACAAGAGGATAGGCTCAGTGTGCCATACATCCCCCCCATGTCATTGCTCCTAAGGCAGCCGTAGGTTATTAGTGCCTACCCCCTTTCGAATTTAAAACATGTATAGCCAGCAGATTAACATGCACTGTCCCAACCAAACAAACCAACAAAACAAACTAACAGCAACTAAAGATGTGCTAACAGTAGCTAGCACCATCGATCGGCAAAATGACCTTTTCATTGCGGTATGATGCTGGGGAATATTAATCTCGTCGAACATATCTGAGAACTGTCCTCCCTCAACAAATCAGAGGCCAGCAGTCTGTTCACGTCATGTTAGTATCAGGGTTAGCTCACTTTGGCCTGAGGCAGAGGACGGTCCCAAAATGTGCACGTTTTGGACTTGTAGTTGTGCCAGTGGAAATGCACCCTGTCACATGGGTTTTACAAGGTCTATGTCAGACAAAACGAGGTAACTTAACTGGTAATGCCACACAACACATGGCCACCGTCTTGACAGAACAGTCTGCTAGTACAAGAAAAGTATCAATGAAAAAGAAATCAGAAAAAAAGATTGGTACGGTTACTAACACCATTTTTTTTTTTTTATGTCCGTTGTTTTGATTTCCCAAACTTTACTCCAGACACTTTAGACGATATCTCCACTTTACCCCCCTCACTCCCTTCACGGTGAGTTCACGATGTGGCTCTCCTCCTCCGCCTCACCCATGCCCTCCATCCCCCCTGCGCACCTTTCAGACCCAGCGGTCGCCTCTCTCCCCTCCGTCCACCTCTTCACCTGCTGTCACTCTCCACCCTCTCCCGGCTCCTTGACACTTGTCTGTGGGAGGGGGGGGGTGAGTGGAAGCCGCTTATTTCCCTGTGACGTGTTCAATGGGGCTTCACTGATCCCCCCCGCTGACGACTGAAGAGGTGACCGCCATATAGCCCGCTGTCGTGGCGCCGATGAGAACTCCCGTCCATCTAGCCATCCATCTGCCCGCTCACCCGTGTCTCTCGCTACGCGTCTGCCATTTTGGAAACCACTCCACCTGGTTCGGACAATTACTCACATCCACTCGCCCGCCCGTCGCCACCTTAACTTCTCTTCCAGCCACTTAAGTTGTGATGGGCTAAAAGGGGATGCTTCAGCCACCGCACTGTTATTAGATCTCGGGGCGTTTTGTTGACAGCCCATAAAAAAAAGAAAGAAAAAAAGCCCGCACCCTGTCATTGTGTGTGTCTCTGCGTGAAAGGAGGACTAAAAAACATACTCATCCTTAATGGAATTTGACACAAGTGTGTGGTGTCTGTCCATGATGGGCAGCTGTGCTGAAGTGCGGACCGGCAAGTGTGTCATTGTACTTTTGGACATCTTGTGCTTATTTTAGAAAGGGGATAATATAGAAAACAGAAGGAATAGAACACTATCAGAACTCTTGGAACAATATTGCATCTTTTGAGTTTATTTTTAGTTGTTGGATGAATACTGTGTCATACATCTCACCTTACAGTTGCTGTTCTCGCAAAAAGTGTTGCAAACCCAGTGTCCATGAAATGTTGGACCAAAAAGTCCCACTTTGTACATTTTGTGACAGGGTTGATTAAGACAACAATTGTATCAACTGTTGTTTTAGTCTTCAGGCGAAAATGTAATTTAGCTTTAGTCATGATTTAGTCATTTTAGTGTCATGCTTTGTGGAAATAATTCCCACATGAACAAAGCCCAGATCCGTTCCTTTGGCAGTGAACTTAATTTAAACTGTGCTACTGAAATTCACATGTTTTAAGTCCCTTCGGTTTTATTTTTATTTAGTTTTCATTAGTCAACAAAATATCTGGAGAGTTTAGTCATACACTTAATCTCTTTCACTACTTTTAATTTGGTTTTAGTCAAATTTTTGTCTGCAGAATATTTCTTTGACTAAAATGATGACAATTATGATATGTATTATTGTTATGTATTATTGATTATGTATTTATGTTAACGCTAATGTTTTTCTAATCTCATCAGAACAAAGTAAATAAAATCAAACAAAAGAACAACATCTAGGTCTGCAACAGTAAATAAACTAAGGGTCAATCATTTACGCTGTACCCTGATCTGTAAAATCCATCAAACGACACGTGAAACAAGGCAAATCAGGCAAAAAAAAAGACAGTAAGTGAAGTGAAGAATGGCCTAGTTCTCAGATGAGGCGAAGGCGACACTGCTTGGCCCACGGAGCCACGGTAGCTCGTCTCTTTATACCCGGGCGAGTTGAGACAGCGGGCCAGCCAGGAGCCATCCCACACGCGCAGGCCCGAACACATCACCCCTCAGTCAGTGACGCGAACGCCCAATCCCCTTTACCTCACCCAGAACTGCCTCGCTGCAGGTGCCAGACACATTCACAATCGCACGAAAGTCTACGCCGAGTGAACATCCCATTGCAGTGCGCACGACGACCCCAAAGTTATGCCCCCCCGCCCACCCGCCTGTCAATCAAACAAATGCCAGGTGATATCATAAGGAAACGGCTAATTTTCGTAGGGCGTCTCGGCACCTATCCAAAGCCTAATATACCAGGGAAAGTTTGAACATCTGCTTTTGTTCAGTGGCCTTTATTGGCATGAGTCAGTCTTTGTGCAACTGCCAGCAGCTTTCTTCTCAAAACATAATTGTTTAGAAATAAAGTTAAAGGTACATTATGTAACTTTTATGTGAAAATTCAGTGCATAGTTGACCTTGTAGTGGCCCAGTGGATCCTTTGCTTTCCATCACAGCGGACTCTATGACGCTCCAGGATCAACTATTTTTAGGGTTTCTGGTTTATGATGCGAAACCCTAAAAACAATCGATCCTGGAGCGTCGTAGATGGATCTGTGATGGAAAGCAAAGGTGACATTCTGCACCCATACAGCCACTGGGTCACCAAAAGGTCAAATACGCACTGTTTTCTACATGAAACGTTACATAATGGGCCTATTAAAGCTGGAGTACCTGGTTTCCCTTGTTTCCAAACCGTGAAAGAGTTGAGGTGAACGAGGTAAGACTGGCCACAACTAATTTCTTAAAGGATTAGAGCTTTTTAATCATGTCACAGACCAACAAAGTGTAAGATTATGATCAGATGTCTGTCCTGCAAAAAACATAGTAATCTCTCTTTAATCTCTGACGACCGATAACAGATGCAGATATTGCGTGTGGTCTTTTATTTTCGCAAATTTTTGATTACCAAATTCCATGATAGCAAAAATAAAAATCCAAAAGCGTACTTACAAACAAACAAACAAACTTTATTCTCTAAAAAAAATTTGTTTGGAGAATCAATTTACCTCAAGTGTACATAAAACAAAAACACGAATAATACACACGCATTTGATACTTTTTGTTTCACATTGGGCCGCTCAGCCAGGTGCACATTGGATGCTGATGGTCCAGTCCCCTCAGCTGGCATGGCATATTGTTGTTGTTGCACCCCTAGGCAAAACACCTTCCCCACATTGTCAGCATATCTGCTTTTGTACTATAGTGTGATCATTGTTGGTCACAAATATGGACTTGTTCAAAGCACAAGTTTGAGAATCTTGCAAAGTGGAATGCTATTTCTTTTTCTTATTTGCAATTTTGTAATTACTTTTATAGGCTCAAATTCCACAAAGCCATCACTCCCTTGTAAGTGCGCGATGATAAAAGTGGAGCCAATATGTCACAGTGCCCTGGTCATTGTGTGAGATCACAGCTGAGGACGGCTGAATCAGAATCAGAAGAGAGAAAGTGTAAGAAAAAAACCTTGGTAACAACTTGTAGCCAACATTGCAATTTTGCTACTTATGCTTTAAAACAAATCCAGGTGCAGTAAGATTTGAGAGGAGACTCAAATACAAACTAAAAGAGTCACATGCATTTCAGAACACGTACAGTATGTACAATAGATGTCTGAAGTACTTGGCTCAGGTTTTATCTATAATAAGACCTCAAAGAGACAGGATATGTTATAGTTTTAAAGGGGTCATGTATGGCCTAAACAATTGTAGTTTGTGAGTTCCTAATTGATCATAATAATAATAATAATAAACTTCATTAGCATAGCACTTTTCTAAACAGTTAAAAAGTGCTTCACAGAAAACTCAGTACAATAAAATACAGTGTCACATTTCAAAAATCATGAGTCATGACTAATAACAACAATTACCCAAATGCCTTACGATACAAAAAGGTCTTTATCAACGGTTATTTGCTTGCCGTATGGAAGTCGGAAATGAGTTCCACATGGAGGGAGCACGCGGCCTCCTCTTGTGACCATTTGAGACCTGGGCACAGCCAGCAGTGCACCATCACTAGACCTCAGCGCTCGGGCAGGAGGATGTGGTTGAACAAGGTCGCAAAGATAACCAGGCGCCAAACCATTCAAACATTTAACAGTTAGCATCAACATTTTAAAATCAATATGGAACTTGATGGGCAACCAATGGAGCCAAAACTGGGGCATACCTCCTAGTACCAGTTAGAAGTCTTGCATTTTGGACTAGTTGCAGTTGTCACCACTTTTGATACAGGCTTCGATGCGCTCAATGCTATGGGCCAGACAGTGCACATAGGCTGCCAGGTTTTAAGCAGGCTGACCCAGGATAGTTCTGGCTAAATCCGCGAAACTATTACAATTGAGCAGCAAGTAAGACCAAAAATAAATTCAGGTATAAAGTGCATTGGAGTTGGTAAAGAATGCAAATAGATTGAATGTCTTTTCTTTTCATTCCTTTGTTTATTTTTGGTAGCTCTTAAAGGGAACAGACTGTCACCATCAATCAGAAATGTCACTTTACATACACAATGACGCCAAAAGTGGAGACCAAGGCACTAATCCAAGTTTGTGTGACCTCCATCTGTGTGTAGCAGCACCAGTGGCTCCCTAACACCTCTCTTATCAGACCCCACATTCCTGCCACGGGACACTCCCTGCCAGTGATACTCCACCACTGTGAGCGCGAAGGGTGCAGTGGCCTCCTCCCACCTCGGCCTGGACATCTGGCTTCAGCAGACATGTTTACGAATGTGTGCGCTAGAAGGAGAGAGGACAGAATAACAGAAAGGAAGAGGATTGCTGCAAGCATTGTTTTTGCCTGAGATGTTTTCAGATGATCTTAAGACGAAGGCGTTTCAAAGCTAAATTGCAAAGTGCCCCAGAAAGGAGACATTGCTTAGGTCTAAGTTTGAACTCTGACCATTAAGTTCAGTGTAGGCAAAGAGTCTTCAGTCCTCTATAGTTGATACAGATGAAGACTGAAGAATCTTTGCCTATGATGAACAACTCCTGTATGACTGAGAACTTACACAGACCATTAAGTTCAGGGTTAACTTCTTAGATTGTTAGGCTCTAAGAAGGGATGGACAATTTAGGCTAAATGTATAATTGCAAGTATTTCTGATTGATTTAGTGTGCCATCTGAGGCTTCTCTGCCTAGTTCCACTGTGGAGCTGCATAGCTAATCCTGCTCATCCCCAGTTGGACATATGGCCCAATGGCCTTATCGTCAGCCTAGAGCCTGCATGAACACGGGCCTAATGGGTCAGTGGTTACCCGAGAACCTGCTTGAATGGGTGGGCAAAGGGGAATGACTCTTAGTGTGTGTGGGTGAATACTTGTGGGAGTGGGGAGGTTGGATGTGTGATGGGGAATGTTTCTTTGTGTATATGGGTGAATACTCATGGGGGCCAGTGGGTAGAACGGGGGAAGGGGATTGGTTCTAAGTTGCAAGGTGCTTTGTGTGACATTCTTGTATGAAAAGCGCTTTATAAGCAAAGATTGATTGATTGATTATAAATTATGTAGATTTTGTAACACTTTACTATTATGGCCAGTGGGTTCCATGTGTAAGTCCAGATAACAAGAAAGTAATTATAAATGTTAGTTAGGGATGAAAAACGATTTAAAATCGATCTAAACTGCTTAAAATGTGAATCGATGTAAAAATTAAAAGAATCAATTGCAACGGCACGTTAACCACAGCCATAGAGACCTTTCTGTTCCCGACAGTCCCTGCCCGCTCTCCCCACACCGCGACAGTCCCTGCCCGCTCTCCCCACACCGCGACAGTCCCTGCCCGCTCTCCCCACACCGCGACAGTCCCTGCCCGCTCTCCCCACACCGCCACAGTCCCTGCCCGCTCTCCCCACACCACGACAGTCCCTGCCCGCTCCTGAGGGTCGCTCTTTGACTTATCACTGAGAGATTCCCACGGGTCCTCTCCTCGCTGAACACACAAACACCGTGCGCAACAGCCGGCCACTGTACTACTACATGTTATTTCTTCTGTCCACTTTACTCTTTACTACTAGGTCTATTAGCCTGGTCTTACCATCCCCTCGTACTCATTTCATTCAGAGGTTCTGGATCTTCACAATTGAGCTCCATTTTCAGGTGGGAGGGGTCAACTCCTTTTAAAGTTTGAAATGATTGGATCTGATTTTACCCAATCGCTAGCCTGGCCTTAGCCGTCCGTAAACTCCAGCCAATTATCATTTCCCGCATATGCTTGACGTCACCTACAACACCTGCCTCCTGCTCGCTGATGGTTGCAATAGGACTGTTCGCTGTTATTGTTTTCTTCCACAATTTTCAGCGGATGTTTGGGTGAATGGAAGGCAACAGCTGATGCATTCAGACGTGTAGCGCTCTTTATGTAAATCACAGATCTGATACAACGCCAGGGAAGTACTGCTGTGTTTGTGTGGGGGTCGATAGACAGCCCTGTTTATACCGTACATTGCTAACTTGCAGGTGAGTGCGGGCTCTAATTTAAGAGAGATAGGATTACCAGAAAGTAAAAGGCACATCTTTGTTACACTTTAGCGTGTAATGATCTGTACTTTCATGTGTAATTACTTTCTTGTTACCTGTACTTCCATGTGAAACTCATGGGCTGTAATCTAACACAGATAGCAAGTTTTAGACAGTTAGACCCCATGAAGACAGGATATGTAGTAGCTTACAATGGAAATGTGTGACCTAAATAACTGCAGCCTTTTCCAATTTGATAACCATTAAAATCGCGAGGAGACAGAGCAACAGAAAGGAAGGAGAATGCTGTGAGCGTGTCATAAACAGCGCGGCGGTTTCCTTCGGCACCTTTCGCTTGTAGGCCTCAGAACAGAAAACATCTCAGGGATTTCCTGCCATTCAAACGCACACTCCCAGGGTCCCCTCTGCTCTTTGGACGCACATTCTGTCCACTTTCTTAGAAGCTCCTCGTGCGCAAGGCGTGTCCACACAGACTCCGGTTAGTTCATTAAACCGTGTGTGTGTGTGTGTGTGTGTGTGTGTGTGTGTGTGTGTGTGTGTGTGTGTGTGTGTGTGTGTGTGTGGTG
>OMNZ01015822.1:3843-18577 GCA_900303255.1 Lesueurigobius sanzi
ACCACTATAGGACGGTATCACACTAAAAACAAAGTAGCCCACAGTCATGCTGCAAATGAGACAACTCACAGGTTATTGAGTTACGTGTGACTATGTGATATGCTGTGTGTGCTCCCACACCCAGAAATGGGAGAGTCGACATTGTTGCACTGTGTGAGACAGTAGGTAAACATGTGGAAAGCAGAAGTTGTCTTATTCCCCATCACTTTCCACTGATTGCCTCGACTGGGTTAGAAAACCAATGTGCTCTCATTATATTTCAATAAATGTACTTTTTTGTGACATTTTTGTTTCGTGGGATGCCCTGAGATTTTCTTTTGTAAAAAGGGTGCCTTGGCTCAAAAAAGGTTGGGAAACACTGGACTATCACAAACCCATTTAACATCCAAAGTTCAAATATTAAGAATTAAAGTGAGACCTATGGGCGAGAAACCCTCTTGAGTCATTATCTCCACTTAAGTAGCTCTTGTAGACTAATTTTCCAGTCTTGGATCTGTGTAATATTACGTGTATATCTACTCAAAGACTGATGAAGATAGGATCCACAGGGCCAGTACAAAAATCTTAATATCCAGCAACAAAATAAACCATCCATTCTCTATCCATTAAGATTTGTCCCAGAAAATATATGTAAATTTGGGCATTTTTACAACTAAAATGCCATATTATAACCACATCAGGGAAATTAGTCTTACTATGAGCCATGGTCCTGGTCTCTGCAGGTTCAGCTGAGGATGGAGTCTACCATTTCTTTGTCTAATTTGAATGTTTTTTCTTACATTTACAGTGGTATTTTTCTCTATTATCCTGCAGTGCCTTCAAATATTTCCTCAAAATGCAAGACTGTGAATGGACAGGGGTTGAACTCTGCATATCTGTAGACGTGTGCCTTTCCGAGCTGGGCCAGTGTTTATCAGTGGACTGAAGCCCACACACAATAAACACTAATCAGTTCCATTGATAAGCGCCTGCTGACTTTCTTCTCTATCGGCCGTATTGATTTGTTTGTGTGTGTTCAGCACAATGTGAGGCCATATTAAAATCTCAATAACGCAGATAGTAGCTGCAGCCTGTGATTTACGCTGACATTGACATGATTCAGCAATGTTTTGCACCATCTTTTATCTTCCCCACATGAGACCAGAGAACGGCAGTGTTGTTGCCCTGGGTATGACGACTGCTTTTCCGTGTTCAAACAAATGTTCATTGGAACCAAAAATGTATCCATTGTGGGAGTAAATGGTTATCTGTGGCCCAAAGAGTCTATAGTTATCGTATGTCTTAGTAATGAAGGTCCATTTGGGTTTATTCAAGACTTAATAACAACATATTATTCACAAGAAAGATGCTCAATATAATACGGAGAATGTCTGCTTTTTAAACATTTACCAAGTTTAGCAAAACACTAAATAAAATGTTGCATGAAAAGCTAAAATGTATGACTGCAGAAAAATGTTCATATTAACTATTCAGAATTCTCAGAGATTATATAAAACCTTTTTTTTTTTCAATAAATTTCAACAAACTACCGAAAGACTCCCTTTGAAATCCACTGCATAAAACAAATACACATTGATAGAGACGAGGGTAATTGTATATCTCTTGAACACACTCCTGGATGACGCGCCAGTGGGAATAATAACTGTATCATTTCCATTACCAGATACAACCCTGTAATGTTATCAACGGCGTAGTCCTCTCACATTCACGGGCGTCTCCAGCTGTCTCGCGTCCACGATCCCGCTGTGTCCAGGCTCCTCCGTTTGAAGATTGGATGTTGGGGGCTATCACGGCCTCTCCACACTTGACAGACTTCCATTAAAGGGAAAGCCAAATTCAATTATGGCGCGAGGCTCTGCAGGAAAACGCCATCATCAGACACAAACACGCCGCGATGCCACTCGGTGTGGACATTTTTAGATTGTCTATTGTGAAGACCAGCGGAGCACCTGCTGCCATTTAATGAACCTACAGGCGGAAACTTTATATTGGGCCGAGTGGCTCTTCCGCAGGGGGAGACAAACAGAAAGATATGACACAGAAAGGAATGCTTAAAGGTGCATTGTGAAACTTTTTATAAGGAGTAAAAATCCCTTGATATTAGTGCATATTTGAGCTTTTAGTGAGCAAGGAGTGTCAAAGGCCTCATGGTAACCACCCATACAGCCACTGGGTCACTAAAGGCAGTTTGTCTCAGTTTGTCTCCTTTTGAAGTGCTCAAAAGGATTCGTTCCACCAGCTGATATCATGAGGTAGTGCCCTCTTTCTCCAGGAGGTGCTCCTTCATGTTTTTAAAGTCCAAGTACCTTCAAATAGCCTTGAAGGCATTTCTAGCAAATAGTTAATGACCTTTGTTTGTAGCCTTAAGCTGGCCACACACTACAGGATTTAAAGTCTGTGCACAGACCACACACACTTAACCTGTTAAAGGGCTTGTATCGGCCATGATACGTGGAAACACCATGTCTTTTTGTAGCACGCTGTAAACAGAATAGCATGCAGCCTCATAGTCTTCCTACTGATCAAAAGGTCTGTCCTTTCCCCATCTTTTCAACTATACGTAAGTCAATTTGAGCCAGAACAACACAGTAAAATGGCCACAAACTTTTATCAAGCCTTAAAACAAATAAACGTAATAACTTTACCTACGATTTACGTCTTGTTATGGTCCAAAACAGCACACAGCCCAATGTGTTAGGTCTCATTCTGTCCATATCTGCCCTGTTAAATGGATAACTCTGAATGTGTGGACTGTAAGGACTGTAAAGGCACTGAGTCATATTTGCAGTTATCATCCTATAATGTCGGCCAAAACACCACTAGAGCCAGGATGAATATTGTATGTACTTCTGAATATGTATTTCAACTATTGAACATCAGCAGCCAGAACGGTAAGTGGCTACGAGGAGTCCTACCACAGATCATGGCATGAGAGAGAGTTTTTATTGAGCCACGCCTCCTCAGACTCAGAAAAACTAAAAATCTGGCTAAAAATCCTCTAGTGTGTGGCCAGCTTTAGTTAAACTGCTGGGAACAATAGCTGTGTTTACATGGTCAGAAAAATCAGATAACTGGAGCAATCAGATAACCCAATAATCCCATTTGATGAGTTTATATTCACTTCCGAAATCTGATCATCCAAAACTGTGGAATTTTCAAATCAACGTGCTCCCTGGGGCATTACCTTCCTGTGCATGAGGTTAGTGGGTACAGCACAGGTCCCAGGTTCAAGCCCAGGTAACTTTGTGGTTATTCTTCAGTAAGTTCAGCAAAATAAACTGCAAAATAGCACAAACTTTGGCCTATCATTTATTTAAAGGATTTTTTTTTTTTTTTGGAACTGGAACCCATGGTGCTGAGGATAGCTCTGCCTTATGTGCAGCAGCCCAAACCACTGGACTATCAGCTTCATCCTATTCTCTTTAAACATGGCATTTATTTCATGGATAACTTTAGTGATTTTAAAATATTTTGAGTCTTTTATCCTGTCTTTAACCTTTGTCTTTTTCACATTACTGTTTTGTTGTTGTTGTATTTTTAATGATTTTTTGTTAGCATAGGTTCACAAAAGATGGGAAAGAAATCAGATTACATCATATTATGCCGTTTACATGATGCCACAATTATCCATAATCTGAGAACTCCAGAGATCAGATTTGCAGAGTCTGCATGTAAACATAGCAACATTAAGACGCACAAAAACTACAACCACTGTAACTGTATATTCAATCTGCTGTCTATTGAATTCAAGACACATAATTCAGAATCCCCTGCCTCATCATTATTCTGCCTGTATGTTGCTACCTCTACATGTGCCTCACGTTCCCACATCAACATGTAGCCCTGACACCCATACATATTATGCTTAAGATAACCGCTATCTCTTCCGTATAGAGGCGTATTGTTGCGGGAGAACAAGATGGCGGCTGAATGCAGAGCAGAGGTTCTGTCTCCTGAACTTGCCCTGACCTTTCCCCTTTCCTCTCCACATCATTGCGGTAATGACATGCCCCCGAAGGCCACGCGGCGGATTAAACCACTATAGACGTTGACACAGTCTAAATTTCAATGGTCATTTACATACAGTCTCCTGCCCTCGGTCGTATGTCACCGAGCGCTCCGCTTATCTGCTCCGGAGCCCATCTCGATTACATCTTTATTACATTAGGTCCAGAGGGAAGGTCTTATCAGTGGACCACACCATCATTTATTCTGTCATTATAGCAGCTATCACTTTTAGATTAGCTTTATTCGATGAAGCCATAAAAGCCATAAATGCTGCATGTGAGGCTACTGTGAACAAACAGCTGTCATCAAAATGGATGGGAAAAAAATGTTTTTCTTTGTGGTTAGTCCAAAAATGTTAATTTGGTCTTCTAGTGGTAATCTTTCTTACTTTCGTACTTTCTTTTTGATTTGTTTTTGTGCATCAGTTTCGCCCGCTCACTTCAGTCTTCCTCAGAAACTAGTCTGATCAGAAAGGACGTGCTTAAACAGCTCTTTGTGCTTTTCTGTGGAAGCATGTGACTAATGTTTTGGAAGTGAGACAAATGTTTTTTTTTAAATGAGGAATATGAAATGAGGAATATGAAATGGTGATTAATTATGTTTTATTCCTCCCTGCAGAGTTACCACAACACGCTCTACTGACAGTGAGTCATGCTTAAAGGAACGGTATGTCGGTTTTTTTTGTTAAATATTTGTTTGTAGTGTTGGTTTATTTACTAGTTATTTTAGTCGTTTTTTTGCAAGCAGATCATGAGCTGTACACTTTGGGTTGCCAGATGCTATGGTTGACACAAATTTTCCCAAACAAAAAAGGGATGTGTCCTCCAATCGGGCCCCAGTTAGTGCTGGTGCCTCCAGTGAAAGCTCTGGGACTGGACTCTGGAGCCTCCTCCTGCAGGTCCCACCACAGTTAATTTCAGACTATGGTGTGATCATGTTTGGAGTAAGAATGTCACTTATTAACACTTATGTCAAACATTCTTTTTGATCGGGAAAGAAGGAAACAATAGTAAACCTAAATAGTTCTATGTTTATAGCTCATGTATTCTTACGTAAAAACATTACCGAGTGTCCTCAACATATTTTTATCACCCACAGTCAGGATGAGGGTTGTTCCTTTTATCACCGGGTAAGTAGCTACAGCACCAGGGTTGCACATGAAGGAGCCCATTTTCAACCAAGATATAATAGAAAATGGGCAAGGGGTCCATGTGAAACCTCGTGCCCCGGGCCCCAGCCGGTCTGTCAACTGCTCTGGTAACAGATGTTTGATAATTTCCCAAACCGCATGAAAAAGGACAACTCCTTTGGGTATTTAACCATTCGACACTGATTCCTGCACAGCTGTGTGACAGATTTTAACCGACATTGTCAGTTTATTGTTGTGAAAATGGTTGGAGCATGATCACACAAACTTCAAGATTGGGACAGGGAACAGTCCCAGATGCGTTGTTGTCGTCGTCTTAGTTTGACTAACAAAAAAGTGCTGTTCATATCCAATGTGAAGTCAATCAGTGCAGCACAGGCAGAGATATGCTGCTCATGATTGTTTTTTATGCTTGTTGCTATTCTACGAGATTTCTGACCCAATGGATTGCACATTTACCCTGAACTCCACATCAGTCACTCTTTGACCGAGGACTAAAAGAGTTTGTCCCTACTCCCCTACAGCCGCTTTCTCTCTATCTTTTCCAACCTTCCTTCCTCCACTGTCACTGCACTGAAGGAGAATACACAGAGCAAAGTACGCTCCCTCCCTCCCTCAGCTCCCTCCAGCGCTGCTCTTGCCGAGGAGCCCGCACTTCACAGGCAGCTGCATACTCACTCCCCGCGTCGTATCTAATCTGCCATCTCTCACTCAAACTTGGATGTGATCTCGGGCAGAAGCGGTAGAAGAAGTGTCTGAGGGGAAAGGGAGGGGGCAAGAAGAAGAGAGGGGAAGCACGAGGAGGGAGCGATGTCCAGTGACTGTGGGCTGGCTCTAAACGGGCACTTAAATACAAGATTGCAGTTGGCTCCTGTGCATTCCACCAGCAGTTGGGCTGGGAGGCAGAAGCAGTGAGGAGGATTAGGCTCCAAAAGGGGAAAGGTGTACTTACTTGATTCATTTTATTCATTTTTTTTTCTACAGTTGAGATTTTGCTGGAGCTCGTCATGGTAGCCAGGTTTTTGCACCCGGCGCTGCTCCTCCTGCCCATCTTGGGACTGGGTCTGGCCGTACCCGCGAGCTGGCTCCCGGGGTCCTACCCAAACACAGTGGCGGGGGTCCTGGATTTTCTCAGCGACTACAACAGCACGGCAGAGGAGGTGCTTTTCTACAGCGTGACGGCATCGTGGAACTACAACACCAACCTGACCACGCACAACTCCCAGCTCCAGGTAAGAGGATGTGACCGCGTGACCCTCCGTGGGGGCCGCGAGGATGTGCCCGGGGTTTTTCAGTGGCGCCGCGCTCCGCTGGAGTCGGGCATGGGTTTGTATTCATCTGCCTCCAGGATTACATGCTCGGCTTCTGCGCGGGGCAGCCAACTCAGCTTGTATCTGGAAAAAGGAAGAACTTCAGAACGCCTGTGGTGCAAACTTTTCAGTGAGCACATCCTTAACAATCACCAGTGCATTTTCATCTGCGGCACAGTCGGCATGGAAAAAATATGTTCAGTGTAGGAAAATATACCAATTAGTGCAGCATGATATGAGAGGAAAATGTGATATGCAACTACTCTCTTGAAAATTGTGATAGTAATATTGCAATATGTTACAAAACCATTGCCTCAGATGTCAGAATCAGAGTTTATTGCCATTGTCAATGAAGGTTTCACAGACTAGGAATTTTCTTTGGTGTACTCGTGAAACATAAGCTTGTAATGATGATAAATAATAAACTTTAAGCTTCGTGAGATTCACATTCAGTGCCTTTAACAAGCTTAATTGATTTTGTTGATTTTACCAATTTATCTGTTATCAAAACTTAGCTGCAGCCCAAAAGAATACAGTATCAGGATAATACAGGTCTCTAATGGGACTAAAGGTGCCCACACACATGAGGAGTCCCACCACAAATCATGCCATGAGAGAAAGTTTTTATTGAGCCACGCCTCCTCAGACTGGCTAAAAATCCTCTAGTGTGCGTGCAGATGGAAGACATACTGTGGCTTTTTGCGAGGTGGATATTGCATCATCTTATATTGCGATAACAGTTATTTGGCGATGTATTGCACAGCCCTGACAATAAAAGCTTTATCTTGGTATTTTCAGCTAAACGTTTCCACAGTTCTCTTTCTTTTGACATTCTGTTATGGCCCTACAAATGAACCTGTGTGGAAGTCAAAGTCGACAGCCTCAACACGCCCAGGGTATTTAGTCGTTGTTTCCTAATGCGGCCGCAGTGTAAATAGTCATGGTACAGTCGGGGGCTGGGGTTGTTTCTCAATTTTTATGTGTGTGTGTGTGTGTGTGTGTGTGTGTGTGTGTGTGTGTGTGTGTGTGTGTGTGTGTGTGTGTGTGTGTGTGTGTGTGTGTGTGTGTGTGTGTGTGTGTGTGTGTGTGTGTGTGTGTGTGGGTGTGTGTGTGCTTGGACAGCTGTCACAACAGGACATCACTATCCTGCACAGGCTTTTGGAAACCAGTCCATAGACGATCCACAAACAGGTGGAGAATACACTGCAAAAAAGTGTTCTTGAAAAAGAAAATTTGCCCTGGATTTGAGTAATTCCTTTCAAGAAACTTTCCAGTTGGGTTAACTTCATTGAAATAAGATTATTGTTGATGTATTTTTCTTTTAATTTAAGTGTAAAAACTGACCCACTGGCGGCATATTTCTTAAAATGACTCAAATTTACTTATTTCAAGAGCCTTTTACATGGTTGTGGTAATGTAATGTAATGTATCGATTTTCACGATATTTTGTGCCAAGATACGATACTTTTCATACTAATATCGATACTTTTGTCGTGCATATTAATTAACAATGTCATGAATATTAATGAGGCAGCAGAGCTTTCACAGTAAGAGGCCAGTAATGGTCAATAACACAGTCAGGACAGTAGGGGGCAGCACTACCATTTTAAGAACTTGGACCAAACACTCAGACAAATAAATAGCCTTTAATGACAGTGTTTATAATTATGAATAAGATTAACTTGTGGTTCATTTCTTCGTTTTGGAAACAGGTCGGTTGTGTATTTAAATGTAAATTAAATGATCTGGCATTATTGAAGAAAAATATGAAAACAAAAATCATTAAAAAAAAAAAATGTGGAGCATATAGTTGTTTATAAAGTAAAAATGTTGAAAAAGATAAAAGAAAATCACTCATGTTTCTTTAAAAATAGTGATCTCCTGTGTTATTATGTGCAATACATCGATTATCGCAGTATGGACAAATCGTGAGGTTGTCGTTATCGCGAGCCATGTGTCGTGAGGCGCCCAGAGGTTCCCACCCCTAGTGTTCAGTCAGTGGAGTCAGAATGGGAGCAGTGATCAAAGTGAATTCGGCTCGCTCCGTAAGTCATGGAGGCTGTCAAATTACGTCAAAATAAATAAATAAATAAAAAGATACCGGCTATTTCTACAGCAGCTACGCACACGCAGGCTTAGAGGTGACTATGGGATCAAACAGAATAAAGATCACATCATGGGCTCCTGATTAGCCTGCATAGCAAATCACGCACTCCAGGTCCTTTGAGCCCTTCCAGCGCTTTCAACTCTCCCTTCAAACCTGGGCTGGCCAAATTGGACAAATGGAGGCCCGTTATATAACCCTAAAGGCCATGCATGTAGTTTACTGTAAAAAAAAAAAAAAAAAAAGTTTGTCTTTGCGGTGATTATCAGGGCGGATGCGCGGGGAGAGTGGCTGCAGTGGAAAAAGCTCTTGAGTGAAAGACAGAGGTTTAAATGAAGAGCGCAAAGGTCAGAGTTAATGCTTCAACTCACTGTCACTCGTGTCCATCCAGCAGAGTGTGTTGTTTCTGTAAAAGAAAGAGGGGGGGGGTGGTTAAGAAGATAAGTTTTAATGGAAACACGAATGGAATGATGCTACACTGTTTTTTTTTACATTTTTATCAGGATGAGTATTAGGCAGCTAAATGATTACATCAGGGCGAGCTTGTGAACCGGCTCAACAGAAAACTTAAAATATGAACAAGCTTGAGGTCCACTTTGAATTGTATTACTTTGTCAAACTAAATATGCATAGATAAGGGCTGCACATGACAAAACATCTTTCTGACATGTATTGTGATTAGAGCTGCAATTTATGGCTTAAAATTAAGATTTGGTTCACAGTGATGTTGAATAACTTCAGAAGGATTAACATTTGAGAGGAGAAAACACTGTAATTGTGTGAGCTTTCATAAAATGAGAAACAAACTGAGCTAAAACATGATGGTGTGGGCCACAGCAGCAGGATAATCGTGTGAGAATACAAGTTGAGGACTTTGGCTGGATACTATTTATTATTGAAGCTAGTACAATACCAAAAAAGTCCATGTTGTCACTTTGAATAAAACCATGAATAAGTTTGAAAACAGTGCTGAAGCGAGGCCTTGGTTTTCTTTCGTCAACGGAGTGATCATTCCCCCAATCTTTTCACAATGATCCGCTCGTGATCCAAATGTGTGGAAAGAGTTATCCTCGAGCGTGAGCTGCGTGTGATCTCAGACAGGTTATTAATCCCACAGGAAGTGTAGGTACAGCGGACAAGGAGCATATCAAATCTCAAACGAAAACACCATGTATTTGCTGTGTGTGTGAGGCTGGAATAACAAGGGTCTACAGTTACAAGGATGTGGACGACAGCGGGAGGAAGACCGACTGGATGTATGAAAGCTAAACTAAACCATACAAATGATGATCTCAGGCTTGTTTCAGAGTTTGTTCTAATCCCAAGCGCTGAAAAAATGTTTTTAGTAACGTTCCTGCATGTTTTAATGTGTGCAGAGCAAACAACAAAGGTGCCATTGTTGCCAAGTGACATCTTTTTCACGCTGCTTGTTTTGACTTTGTGTTTCTGTAGGTACAAGCTTCCATGGATGAGCAGGCCTTCAGCGAAGCATGGGGTCAAAAGGCCAAAGAAACATTTACAAAGGCAGTTCTGGATTCTCTCCCGGACCTAAAAGACAAGAAATTGTTTGAAAAGATTGTGGTGCTCGGACCTGCCAACCTGCCTTCACAAGAAAGGGAGGAGTACAACAGAATCCTCAGTACCATGGACAGTATTTACTCAACAGCAAAAGTGCATCCACAACCAAACGTCAGCTGGAGCCTTGAGCCAGGTTAGAAATGCCTCAACACAACACGCAGATGTGCGACGGATGTAAAATGTTTTCTACGGAATATGAAAAAAACTAAATCACTCAAGGGAAGTCTCAAGGAAAGTGGTTAAGATACTATCGGTCCTGAGAAACATTAACAGGATGGGCTAAATGACTTGGGAGAGCCTTCAAGAGGAAGTCTCATGCATGTGCTCACAAGTGTTGAGTGAGGATCGTTCCAGTAACTTTTACCACTCTGAGATGTACTGAGAACAATGGCTATGTGCTTTGTCAGCAAAGAACAACCTGCCAACGCTGGACTTAAACTCAGGGTGGTGAAAAGGGAATTATCCAAAGCCCATCAAGAGCAATCAAGATGTCGTGCTTGTATCCATTATTCAAGCCAGGGTGGAACAGGGTTAGTGGAAATTTACGGCACAAGCCCTAAGAAAACGAAACAAAACTAAACAAAAGACAGCTTTTAAAATAAACCACCCTTTGCTCACCATCATTTCCCATTCCTGTATATGGCCTTGACATAGAGTGCGCAAAGTTCTCCAAACAACCATGCACCTAAAATAGTCACGAAACACACTGTACTTTCTTTGATCGTCATTGTTATCATGTCCAATGCAGAGCTGACCGATATCATGGCTACATCCAGAAGTTACAAGAAGCTGCTTTTTGCCTGGGAAGGTTGGCACAATGCATCTGGGGTCCCACTCAAAAAACATTATCCAAGATTTGTGGACCTCAGCAATAAAGCCTCCGTTGCTGACGGTGAGAATGGTCAAAAATGTCTAATTTATAATCAGTGTGTTTTGAGCTGCCGGCCGATGCATTTCGTCTGTTTTATCCAGATTTTGCTGATACCGGTGCGTACTGGAGGTCTTGGTATGAAAGCGCTACCTTTGAGGACGATTTGAGAGCTATTTACAAGACAGTCGAGCCGCTCTACCTGAACCTTCATGCATTTGTGCGGCGCCAACTCTACAAACACTACGGCCCCAAATACATCAATCTGAAAGGACCCATTCCAGCGCACCTGCTAGGTATGATGACACGCTCAGGTGGTGATAGTTGCAGTAGTTCTAGTAATATTATCAATGTGTTTGTTGATTACCCATAGGAAACATGTGGTCTCAGACATGGAACAATGTATACAACATGATGATCCCATTTCCACAAAAGCCCAACTTGGATGTGACGGCCGAAATGCTCAAACAGGTAAGCAAACGTCGAATGGTATAAACATGGCGGTAATTATGTAGCCTAAATGATGTGTTTCTTACAGGGCTACAATGCCACCCACATGTTCCGAGTAGCTGAGGAGTTCTTCACCTCGTTGGGCCTGGAGCCGATGCCACAGGAGTTCTGGGATGAGTCCATGCTGGTGAAGCCTGAAGGTCGCGAGGTGGTGTGCCACGCCTCAGCCTGGGACTTCTACAACCGCAAAGACTTCAGGTATCCTACAGGGACAGCACATCTTATTATTATTATTATTACACTAGCTTGACAGTATGCAAAGACAGCAAAACCTTTAGAACCAAAGCTTGCTTCAGTCTCTCTAAATGTACAGAAGATTTTGGTTCGGTTGGCATTGATGTAATTGCATGCTTATCACAGTTGCTAATCACTAGTTAGCATTTTAGGCATAATACAGTACTTATGCTAATATGACGGTATTGTATATTTAGACAGTGCATCCATTGCTTGTAGTAATACCTGTTGCCCCACTTGACAGTTACGAGTGAGGAAGTTGGTGTTTTATAGTGTTTACTTTGGAGTTTGACGCTTGTTTACTTTAGCAAGCAAGCAATATGACCACATGACCATGAATGTATTAAGCACGTGACAGGCGAAAAACCTTCAAAAAAATTAGCCTCTCTGATTTCTAGGCCAGTGGTTCCCAACGTTTTTTGTCTTGCGAACCCTTTGGGCCTTTCATTTATACTACGAGTACTCCCTGCTTCAATGTTTTGGTGGTTAGTTAGAAAGTGAATGACTAAAACTCCTAATTATCAGTAAAAAAAAAGACAACTAAATACACTGAAACTCTCACTCTTTACAGTTACATGTTTTTTAAGTTTAATAATCAACTATAATAATCAAAAATACAATTTGTTTTATCTTGTTTTTGCTTTTTTAATCTGAAATGAATCCAAGTACCCCTTGCTAGCCTCTCATGTACCCATAGGGGCCCCTGTACCCCTGGTTGGGAAACACTGTTCTAGGCTACTAGGCTACAACCCAAGTTTGACAGGCCGGAAAACATCAATTAGCATATTAGCTTCACGTGTTGGCTGTAAATGATGAATTTGTGCTGGTTACATCCACATGATCTTGGTCTTTTCTGTGTTTTTTCTGGCTTTTCGGACGGACTGGGCAACACCTTGGTAGATGGCAGCTGTATCAATCCCTGTGTCTCATCCGTGCTAACCTGCGTGTCTGAATGCGACCTATTTGACCGAAACTCTGCTTTTTGTTTTGTTTTTTCACCTGTGTAGGATCAAGCAGTGCACCACGGTGACGATGGAGCAGCTCTTCACGGTGCACCACGAGATGGGCCACGTGCAGTACTACCTGCAGTACAAAGACCTGCCTGTGGGCTTCAGGCGCGGGGCCAACCCGGGCTTCCATGAGGCCATCGGAGATGTCCTGTCTCTGTCTGTGTCCACTCCCAAACACCTGCACACCATCGGCCTGCTCAGCTCAGGTGCATCTGACGCAGGTAGGACATCGTTGGAACCTGTAGCTTATATCAGTGGGTTCATGTGGAGTAGTAGGTCCTAATATTTTTTTTTTTCAATTACTGGCCCTAGCCCATGAGCTTGGTCCTAACCTTCTTGTATGTGATGTAGTTGATTTGATTAGAGATGTCGTATTCTTCCAGAAACTGACATCAACTACTTATTGAAGATGGCTTTGGAGAAAATTGCCTTCCTCCCCTTTGGCTACCTCATTGACCAGTGGAGATGGGACGTTTTCAGCGGGAGCACCCCTCCAGATCGTTACAACTATGACTGGTGGTACCTCAGGTGGGCCCCTGCTCCGTGTGGCGTTGTACCTACATACTGTATAGATGTTACATTATTTTCACTTGGTGCGACTCATCCCTCATAAGTCTGTGGTCCGACTGGCCGCCATTCAGACCTGACGGTGTTTATGTCTCACGGCGTCTGGGAAAGCCGTGGCAGGCCTAGCTGATGCTTAAAAGTTCGGAAATTCCTTGGACATAACAGTTTTCCACGACTTACAGGTACCTCGTTTGCCAGCATATTCTAAACCCATGTGTTTTTTTTATTTCTTTTCGAAGAACCAAATACCAAGGCATTTGCCCACCCAACAAACGCACAGAGGAGCACTTTGACGCCGGCGCGAAATACCACGTCCCTGGAAACACGCCATATATCAGGTAGTGTGCTGCGGTTATACATTAGGAAGATCCAATGGCCTCTCAAGTGCGGGCATGGAGATTTAGAGCTTGGTCTTTATGTGGCTGTAGTGAGAAATAGTGGTCATTTGGGAGCTCATGTATTGTGTTTACGGAAATATAAATGGCTCTCAGATGAGATTTTGAACAATACAGGCCTTCTAATCCAAGGAAACTTGAATCTCGGACAAGAAAAGCCTTTGATCCAATTCTGTATGATTTGCAATGTAGGAATGACGGCCAACTATACAGCTGATGATGACACAATTTTGACTTTTCCTGTAGATACTTTGTCAGCTTCATCCTGCAGTTCCAATTCCATGAAAAACTTTGCGCAGCAGCAAAACACACCGGCCCCCTGCACACGTGTGATATCTATCGCTCGAAAGAAGCCGGAGCCATCATGAAGTAAGTCGTCAGAGAATGAAATCTTTCACGTAACTTGTAATTCTGTAACGTTACATCGTTATTTCAGGAAGGTTCTGCAGGCTGGATCATCTGAGAAGTGGGAGGACGTTCTCCAGGACGCTTTGGGCACCAACAAGATGAATCCTGAATCACTCATAAACTATTTCCAGCCCGTTCTCACGTGGCTGGAGGAGCAAAATAAGGAGCAAAACGAGATTCTAGGTTGGCCCGACTTTGACTGGACGCCCCCTGTTCCCGAGGGCTACCCTGGAGATATTGGTGAGTAACAAGCACCAGATAACGGGATGAATGCTGTAGCTCCAGGCTAGATGGAATTTCAATGACCATTTTCTCCATCTCCACTTTAGCTCCTACAGACTCCAAACTTTAAAATCTTATACTTAACAATAGTTTGTTCAGAGGGATTTTGACATTTTTAATTCATAGTCTGATTTATTGAGTTTGAACGCTAAAAAACAAGGCAAATTTTTAATTTTTACAGATTTATTCACTAATAACTAGTTTATTAAAAAACTAAATAAGATATCCAAAATCCCCTCTGAACAAATCTTTGTAAGTAATATGTCAACAAAATAAAACCATAAATTGAACCCTGGCTCTTTCCATTATTTAG
>OMNZ01015823.1:0-14471 GCA_900303255.1 Lesueurigobius sanzi
TATTTAAAAGCAGAATAACAGGTCTTTGAGGGTCAGAATTCTAGCTGATAGACAGGTGTTCAAATACTTATTTTCTGCTGTATCACACCAATAAATTGTTAAAAAATCATAGATTGTGATTTCTGGATTTTTCTTTTTAGATTATCTCTCACACAGTGGACATGCACCTACCATGAAAATTTCAGACCCCTCCATGATTTCTAAGTGGGAGAACTTGCAAAATAGCAGGGTGTTCAAATACTTACTTTCTTCACTGTATATATATATATATATATATATATATATATACATTGCAATATAGTTAGTCTATGTTAGTCTGGTTATACTAGACAGTGATTCAATATCTGATATTAGTGAAAAAAAGTACACATGTGAAAAAACACTCTTATGTTGTTATAATTTCTTTATTGTGTTTAGAAAATAAATCAATTTTGAAATGTGTGAAATTGCTTATAATTTACAGTGAAAACGAATTCCCAAATAGTATTGATTGTGTTTTATTACATATTAAACTAAATTTAAATTTTAAGTTGAAAAGTTTATTCTTATATGTTCCTTCACTCGCCCTTGACGCCGTCCTTGATGAGATTAAGCTCGTAGCACAGAGTCTCAAAACGATAAGCCATACGGATCTGAGCCACATTGGTCTTACGGATGTCATTTCCTTCTGGACCTTCTTTCAGGTAATCAGGACCCAGGAAGTGTACCTTTTCCTACAACAAAAAAGAGAACATATTTTAGAACATAAATCAAAACGTGTGTGTTTATGTGATTGATATGTTTGGTATATTAATATATCCCAAACAAATCAACATTAACATCCAGTCCTTAGCTTTGTGTGTGTATGGTATTTTTGTTGGTTACATGCACATAACACAAAGTCACCTCATCTGACAAGGCACTCTGCAGAACACTGTTCCTGGCAATCTCACACATGTCACAGGTACTGAGTTTAAACACTTGAGCTGCAATGGCGTATTCCTCCATCAGGGGCTCCTGTGGACACAATATTATTAGGTCCATACAGTGAAAACAGTTACTCATATCAACAGTGTAGTTTGGCGGTCGATGGCAGGATGTTCTATTGTGGCAATCTATGGATGCTATCAAAACTTGTTCACATGGTGAACAAAGGGTGCTGACCTTTGTGTAGTGGAACTGCATGGGGTCATCAGTGGACAAAGACACCATCAGGCCTTTCTGGTGGAACTCCAGCAGAGGGTTCTTGGCGTACTCAAGGAACAGGCTGTTGTTGCTCAAAGGAGACATGGCAATGGGGATCTGCGTCAGGAAGTACAGGTACTGCAGCACTGGACTCTGAGGTGGACACAGAAAATTTACCATCATTACGTTTACTTTACATGTTTAACTCCTATTCTGTGATGGGTACTGTGACATGCAAGTGACTACATTGAAATCTTATAGGGCGGACCTTCTTGAGATTGAGGCCGTGGGAGATGTTGTCAGCTGTCATGAAGGAGGCCAGCAAATGGGTGATGGCTCCAGCCTCACCACAGTGAGGCCTGAACGTAAATGTGTTCATTCCCCTCTGCCTGAGGAGTAAAGAACGAGATTTATTATACTGTTGTTCAGTGTATGGCGTCATTACTGGATGGAGACTTACTTGCGAAGTTGGTTGAGCACTGCAATGTTGGCATACATGTAGTAAATGTAATAGGTGTAGGATGGGTTCTTGGTGATGTCCCACTCCTCAGGTTTGGGGCTCTTTGTGGAGAACATGTGTCCACTGTGTTTGGACTCATCATCCACGCTGTCAAAGCCTGTCACCTATGACACAGAGTCAGAGGTTAATAACCTATACTTGCATTCTGACTGGTGATACATAAAGCCAGCATAGTAATGAGGACTGTGCAAAGTTTTATGATGGCTTGTGTGCTTGAGACCTGTATTAAAGTGTACTGCATTAAACTAACTTAAAAGTTTTTTTTGTAGCATTTAACATATAGTTGTAAACTACCAATTTGTCAATATTTAAAATATTTGTATATACAATATGTAAACAGAATAACCTACATACAAGTAGAGCAAGACTGTACGTATGGCACTCACATGCTTGAGGAAGATGCTGAGATCAGGGTTGGACTGAGGGTCAATGGTCGCCTGGAACACTGGCAGGAAAATATTCTCCAGCATCTTTCCAAAGTGCGGCACAAAGTTCCTGCCTCTGAAGATGTCACTGAAAAAGAAAGCATTAATATATGACAACAGAAAAATGTAAGGGTTTTGGTTGGAACGTTGAAGGACTTACTAGATCCTAGGGACCTGGATCATCCATTTGAGTTGTGGGGAGAAGACTCTGTTCTTGACGAACCAGCTAGACAGCTTGCTCCACTCATTGGCATTGCAGCCATAGATGGACAGACGGGGCTCAGCATACTGATACTTTGCATCCTCCAGGTCACCAGCAACTTCCTGGTTTAAAGAAAAGAAAAAACGGTTCACTTTTGAGCTTGTGTGAAAAGTCACTTAATTTAGATACATTTTGTTATATATATGGCAATATTGATTTTCTCTTAAATACATTTGGCTCTTCAAAAAAATAAACACGTTAGAGCACACAGCACTATTGTTTTTGTTTGTCCCATACCTTAATAATGGTGGCAAAGTACTCTCCTCCAATGTGGTTCTCTGTTTTCATGTAAAGGTCACGCAGTTCAGAGGCTCCCACAGGGTTGTACTTGGCGTTAAACTTGTCAAAGCGTTGGAAGGTTTGTCTTCCCTTCAAGTAAACAACCATAGTTTAAAAATACACCTACAAACACAAGCTCATTGCACTGTATAAGTTGCATACAGCGTGCACATCCAGGGAATCCACGGTCAGATCGTAAGGGTGCAGGTTGAGGCTCTCGAACAGCTCCTTCATGGTGACCTCTCGACCTTTGAGGTTGTGGACCACCCTGTCTGCGTCCACGCGGTAAGACTTTTTGATGAAGCGCAGCAGGTGCTTCTGGTTCATGCAGGCAGCAGCGTGGATGTGAGTGTCCACCTAGTTTCATAGACAGGAGAGCGTTATGGGTTGAAGTGTCCTATCTGGACAGAAGAGGGCGCTAAACGCACACCACTAACACTTCTTCCTAATCCCTAAATGGTTTGCGCTCATTTTTTATAAGAGTGAGGAGACACTGCAGACAAAACTCAATATTTTCCATTTTTAGGTTTTGGACCAGTTTGCTCTCTTAGCATTCATCTGGAAACAAATAAATGTCCTAATCTTTACAATAAGGATTGTAATTATTGCACTGACTCAATGTTTCTCAATAGAGCTATATGGAAAATTGTGACTTAGTAGCTCCTACAGACTCCAAACCTTCTAGTCTTGCACTTACAATATTTTGAAGGGTTTTTTTTAAAGTTATTTTTCAATATCTAATTCCTAGCCTGATTTAATGCATTTTTAACCCTAAAAACAAGGCAAAATTTGATTTTTTACAGATTTGTTCACAAATAACTAGTTTATTAAAATACTAAACAACATATCCAAAATCCCCTTTGAAAAATCTTTGTAACTAATCAATAAAATAAACCATAAATTGGCTCTATCCACTATTTAAATTTCATTGCTGAAAACATAGGCAATTTTAATTAATTAATATGGCATTTGATAAAATGGCATATTTTTTTCAGGAAAACATAAAATGACAAAAAGCAATACATTTTTTCTCCATATTGATGTCAGTAATATATAGCGAAAGTTTCAAATTGATATCACTCAATTATTATTCTTTTCTTATTCACCTGCAGTGTCTCGTGGCTTGCCTTAAGCCATGAATAAATCTGTAATATTATTTTGCAATCAAAAAAATCGAATAGGTGTTCAGGACACAATAACACCAAGTTGCCACCGTATGAAGGGCGTACTTACCTTTCTGACATTGTAAAAGTCTCTGTGGGGGTTGATCTTCAGCTCCTTCATCTCCTCCATCTCGTTCAGCATCTCATGCACATTGAACTTAGACATCAGGAATTTCAGGCGACGATGTGTGTAAGTCTTTCTGCCAGCCAAAGAACAATTAATATTCAGACATTTCATTCATTCATTCATTTCAACCGGTGTCCTCACGTGGGCCCCTGTGCGATGAGAGCGATGAGGAAGTTCATGTCATCGATGAAGGTGTCGTAGTCGGGGCAGGGCAGGTCTTTGGGCTGGTGTTTGTCAGCAGCTGCAGCATCATTGTACACGTAGATGACACCGTCCTTCATCCGGGCCACGTAGCCCAAGTTTGGAGGAAGGTCCTTGGTGTCAAAGGGGTCCTCTCCATTCTTCGGAGGACGAGTGAACACTGGATGAATAAAAATGTTAAAAAGAAAAAAAAAACATTGTTAAATTTTGAACATTAATATGTGTTGCTTTCTTCCTCAATACCCCAAAAAGATATTGATATGAGTATGGTATACTTTGTTGCACCAGAAAAACCCATCTCCAGAGCTTTGTTGGGTCAGGACTAGCTTGAGGTTTAGCCTATTGTGCATGTTTCAGGTTAGAGTACCCACAGGAAGGAGAACATGCAAACTTCATAAAGAAAAGTCTTCTTGCTGTGCAAATAGTCACAACAGAGTTTTGTTCACCCTCAGATGTATACCTACAAACATCTGTTACATAATGATCCACAATAGTGTGACCTGTGTGGTTACCTGGCTGCACCTGGTCCTCGGGTTTGAAGCTCTCTCCTTCGATTTCACGCAGGAAAATGGAGGCTGTGCGAGGGTAACGCTGGAACGCCAGTCTCATGTACTTCTCCCTGATGGTCAATGCACGGTATAAACCTTTGCAAGACAGCTCAAAGTCATCCATGGTCACCTAAGAAGCATACAGACAACTTTTAGGCAACTGAACATTGTGTAAGTCATATTATAGAAATGTAATTTCAATGGCCTTGCCTCTATTAGGTTTACCTTTGATTAAACCAATAGGTAAATAAACATATATGCTGTTATGTATTTCACTGTCTGAAAGACTTATTATCACTTATACAAAGGTACTTTACCCACTGATGTAAACCACTATCTATTCTTTAACAAAGATAAGTGCTTTTCTAAAACTTGCATAGACGAAAATGTTGGCACATTTAACTTTTTTATTTCCCAGAAAGTTAGCGCTATTATACATCTTTTGGTATCTGTTCAGTTCCTTCGTGTGTGCAACAGTTGTGGGCAATGTAAAAATCATATCTGGAATTAAAAAAAAAAAACTGTTTAACCCTCTCCTCTCAGGGAGGAGGCTACGGTCCATCCGGACCAGAACCTCCCGCCACAAAAACAGCTTCTTTCCCTCCGCTATTAGGCTCATGAACACTCAATAACATTCAATAACATCCAATACCTTCGTATCAGAGCCATGAACACTTAATAACTCTGTATCAGAGTCATGAACATTTAATAACTCTGTATCAGACTAATGTAAACTGAATAACCTGTTCCATTTGCACTGCTATATTTGCACTATGTGGTATGTCCACACTCACATTTGCTGCTAAACTGTAATTCACCATTTACCATTTATGCTGTTGTGTCATATTGTGTTAAGTTACAATTTTATTTTTTATTTTATTTTTATTAGATTTTTTCTTTTTTTATTTATTTATTTTCTAGTTTTATGCATGCCTTAAAGTTATAGCCTTTATTTAATTATTACTATTTTTTTTTTCTCCATAGTTTATTATTTATCTTATTTTATATCTATATTTATGTTTCATGTTGCACGAGTACACCAAAGTAAATTCCTAGTCTGTGAAACCTTCATTGACAATGGCAATAAACCCTATTCTGATTCTGATTCTAAAAAGGAGAGAAGATGACTCTATCTTTGCATTTTGGGTCTGTGCCTGTCATACTAACAATGGAGAACAGAAAGAGGAGAAGAGAACTGTCAGAGGACCAAAATTGCGGATAAACTAAGATCATCAAGGTGCCAAGTCTATTGCCAGAGATCTTAATGTTCCTTTGTCCACAGTGTGGAATATAATTAAGACATTTACATGCCACTGTACTAAAGCTAACCCCCTGGCCTGAGCCTGGACAGAAGAGAAAACTGGGTGGTGGATAAGCAGCCTAAAACAACTTTTTTAGAAATTCACCACAAGTACATCGGGTTCAGTGCGAACTACCCATTGAAGTTAGAATGAGATGAAACTCTATGACAGGAGACCCAGGACCCCACTGCTGACACAGAGATGGGTAGTTTGCCCTGCAATCGATGTACCGTGAGCCTACAGAACAGTAGGCTCACGGGTTTTTTTAGAAGTTGTTTGAGGCTAGTTATCCTCCAGCCAGTTTTCTCTTAATCTGTCTCAAGTCCTCTGACAGTTCTCTTCTCCTCTTAGTATGACAGGCACAGACATACAATGCAAAGACTGAGTCAACTTCTCTCCTTATTCCAGATATGATTTTTACATTGTTCACACCTGTTACTTGCCATAGGTGAGTTTAAATGAGCATCACGGCTTGAAACAAAGTTAATTACCCACAATTCTGAAAGGCTGCCAATAATTTTGTCCCGCCCAAATTTGGAGTTTTGTGTGAAATTATGTGAAATTTGTCTTTTTTGCACTGCTCTAATACACACAAAGGAAATTAACAGATATATAGGCTACCAAAAGATGTGTAATTTTGCACTAAGCTTCTGGGAGATATTTAATGGAAAAAGTTCAGGGGTGCCAACACTTTCACCCATGAACTTGCAGTTGTCGTGTTTCATGAGATGAGTGTGTCAGCAATCCACAGACAGATTTAGTCAGGGGAAGTCAAGTACCACTCAAGACACATGAGAATACTATATGTGAAGACATGACCTACTTTCATGGCACTTTCAACAGAGTCATAACCTCATTATAATGTACAACCATGGGATTTGGAAGTACAATAAGCTAGGGCTGGGCAATATGATGCTAAAAATCGAATTGTGATCTGATCTAAATGACAATCTACTTTTTTGGTGGTTTTTATGTTTAATGCAGCTCAAATACTTTTCTCCACTCCCTGTCAGGATTAAACCAGGTGAAAACTAGGTCTAAACCTGGTCTAAAATAGCACAATATCACAGACTGAATCTGGATTAAATCGGGACTAAAGCAGAGACTGAAATCAAGATCTAAACCTGGACCAAACTAAAAATGACTAAATCAGGATGAACCCAGGACTAAACCAGGACTAAATCCAAGAAGAAGCAGATGGATTTAGTCACTTTTTAAAACACAATTTACACATGAATAGCGAGAAAATCGAAATCGTAATTTAAACTAAAGAAAATCGTGATAAGATTTTTTGGTCATATCGCCCAGCCCTACAATAGGCTACTGAATAATAAGCCTTACCCCAGCAGCATAGTCTCCAATGACAGCCACTCTCTGGAAGTCAGGTACTTCCAGGTAAGTGGGGGTGTCCACCTGCACAGTCACTACAGGGGCAGCAGCGACCTTCTGGGCAGCGGAGGAGGGCACGCTCATACCATGGGCTCGCTGGTACCTCTTTCTGTTGATGAACAGAAACATCGTTAAGTGTTTATCCACTGCACCGTATCTGCATAAAAATATTGGGGAAGCACATAGCCTACTATAAAAGAAAATATGTGAATGTAGCTAGGCTTTGAGAAAAATAGTGTAGTTCTTTTCTAGTTCATAATCAGCTAAGCTAGCTGGTTATAGAAGGCCTACCGCTTCTCTGCGTCATCATCAGCGTGCAGATGATGGGCCATCTCCTGGTTGAGGATGGGACAGTCCTCCTCCACGCCGAACATTGACACCTCATCGCGGACGTTTTCGTCTTTGACTTCAGCGGCAAAGACTTTCTCCGCGAAGGCCCGCATGTTGGCGTCGGTCTCTGTTCGGTACAGCACACATTAGCTCTGTGTACATGCTACTGTATGTTCTCATGCTACGTGTATCAATCGACTAAGACTGGGAAGATAGCAAGCTACAACAAACTCTTGACCCCGAAGAACACCTACAGTACAGTACAGTACATTCTACACGTTTATTTGCAAAAATAATAACCACTTAGAGGTTTACAAATGGAAAATGATCAAGTGTGTTTTATTATGCACGTGCACCAATAAAACTGGCTTTTGTTTAGGTCTGTGGGGTATCATTCTTTGCAAACAAACATTTCAAAACAATTTGGATAGGATTTAGATTTAAAGTGCATGTGACATTTCATTTCTTTTATTCTTGCTAAGATAATGACCTGGAAGTACTATTTTAATAGATAGTGCAGCAGTCATTTTATAAAGAAAAGTTGAAAACAAAGTTGATTTTCTTATGTTAAAATGCCAGTGACATAGATATGGATAGACTCACATTTCTCATTGGTATGATGTGGTCGGCACTTGGCACAGCAACAGTAATGGACGTTCTACCTATTCACCTTATTCAGGAAGTTGCACTGGGGGCAGCCATCTTGTGTTTCTGGTCAAACTGAAGGTCTGACTTGAGCTGATATTGGCTTTGATTTTTGTTATTGGTGAAAAATGTAACATTCACAACAAACTGCTGTGTATCTATATCCATCACCTTTGGTCCTTTAGAGTTCCTCTGAGACAATTAGCCAATTAGAGTGACAACAAAAAGTAAGTGATAATATCACAAAAAAATAACAATAAGGTGACTTTTTTCATGTCGTTCTTCCACTGAAACTAAACCTAAGCTTTTTTCACAAGTTTTTTGTTCATTCCCATTTTATTTTCTTCACTCTCTTACATTGACGACAATGGAAATCCCAGCTCACAGGAAGTGCTAAGACAAACCGTAAATGCTAAGACAACAAAAGTGGGCAGGGCTGAATAAGGTGAATACCTATGTCATTTCCTTTGTTCATGGATTAATGAAAAAATGACAAAAATGTGTCTAAATATAAAATATATATATACAATCTTAAATATAGCAGTGTTCTATGTTTTGGTGAAAATGCAGTATAACGTGTCATATGCACTTTAAAACAGCAAAAAAAAAGGTGAACATAGAAAGGCATATTAGCCAATACTTTTTTATTGACAGAGCGTGCATTTTATTCCAAACTACTTTTGAAAATTTTTAAAGTTTATATAAGTAGAAACACATTGAAACCATGCACATCTTATGAGAACACACAGACAGTCTGATCACCCACAAACTGGTCAGACTGCTGTGTGTGTGTTTTTATCCACACATTTTTCCTTCATGCCTGTGACAAGGACAATGGAACTCTTTTCCAGGCGTATATTCTCAGTACTTACTCTCTGAGTATGGTAATTTCCATGAGTAGAAGTATCACCCAATGTGAGAGAAAGAGAAGGTATTAGAAAAGTGTTAGACATGCTCCTTTTAGTTCCATAGTCACAGAGGTCATATAAACATACACCCCCTGTAAAGCAATCACTAAAGATCTAAAAATATTGGTTTAAGTGGAACACGGAAAAAATACATTAAGGGGAAGGTTAGAAATTATACGCAATTTAATAATGCAATGGAAGAATAATGATTGGCACATGCTTAGATACAGTATTTTGATGGATCACAGCCCCCCATGCAGTGCCTGTGGAGAGAACGTGAGGGCAACAAATGAATGGGTCTTGAGTGAACAATACAGTTTTAAATTCCCATGCACCACTTTTCCAATGAAGAAAAGTAATACACAAGTAAAGAAAGAAGTTCTCGATGAGAACGTCAGCTCACAGTGGTGTAGGTAGGTCATGACAGACAAAAAGTATAGAGACCGTCAATGTAACAGTTCAGTTTCAGTTTGTTGTGTATAGTGGGTTCAAAAAGTCTTCACACCCATCTTTATTACTTGATTATGCAGCTGTTTAATATAGCCATTACTTTTCTACTGGTAAAAAACAACACAAGAATACATAAAGGGTGTGCATAGTTTCTGAACCCCACTGTATATAGTATTTATTAGACAGGAGGCGATGGACTGGACAACAGCACTGAAAGTGAGCATTACATTTGAGTACTTTTTTTCTCAAACTCACATGAAGTGGATCCAAAGTAACAGAAGTCATTGATCTGCAACTTAAGGGTTTTGGTGCAGTCAAAATGAAGGATTCACAGGATGTGTTTAAACAACATAAACCAGAGTAACCCATGCTCCTGAACTGTGCCTAATATTGTTCTATACTTACGTCCTCCCTCTGCAGGTTACAATAAAGCCCCAGTGTTATCCCAGCCAGGTGGGACAGTTGGGATTCGAGGGAGAAACAGAACAGGCGTGATTAAGGCGAAGAATAAGAAGAAGACAGCATGACGACGTTAAAGTACCGCCAATGGGTATGTATAGATTTAGCAGCTCTATATACTGTACCTGTAACTTATTCGCATATCCCATCTTCACCGTGGGAAACTGTGCAAATGTATCAGATTTTACAGGATTGAAAGCGCAGCTGGTTGTTTTGTTTTTGTTTGAGAGGGAGGTTTTAAAAGCAGCACAGGGGTTATAGTTCACTGGTTTTCTGGGCTGTGAGATGAGACCAGAGGCTCACCTCATCCTCTTCTCACATTTCTCTCACAATGTTTTTGTCTTGTTCCTGCATGTACTTACTGTTTTTTTTTGCCTTAGATTGCACAAGAAATTTCACCATCATGAGTTTAGGAGAGTCTTCACTACATATGTTATGTTTTGGAGAACCTTTGAAGACTTGAAAAAAAATCCCAAATCCAATATCACAAGTTTTCTTAATACATACTGTATTTATGAAATTCACAATGTCCATCAAAAAATCCAAACAGTTTTGTCCACATGACATCTAGACCCCACTGTCTGTCGCTGCTTAATATATTCTTTAACTACTTTAAGTGTAATGCCGCACCTCAGAGCAGCTGCTTGACACTTTTACACTCTTGACAGCATTATGGAGTTGCCGCAGGCTTATGCTGGCAGCATACTGTAGCTCTTCTACAGGTAGGTCTGTCTTTAACAACCATTATAGTGACAAACACGGCAGACTTCCTTATGCATGTTCACAAAATAACAATTATTATATCTGTAGTTGATGTTTAGATTATCTTATGCACTAATAATTTACACATACAGTATGTACAGTACATACAACCTATATCGTAGGCAACTCCTGTACGACTGAGAACCTACACACAATGAATGAATGAATGGTTTATTCCGAGCTTTTTACAAGTAAAGTCATACATACAGTTTAGTTTTTTTACATACTCTTCAAAAAAAATAATAATAATAATGAAAAAAATAAAATAAGAAACACTGTCTATGCATATATACATACATACATACATACATGATACATATTCTTTTTTTTTCTTTTTATACTTGTTGAGTATTTTGTTTAGTGTAAATTATGGCTGCACGATATTGAAAAAACTAGAGATATGCAATACGGGCATGCAATATCACTATAACGATATTATTGCCATACTTAGATAAACCGTTCCATTCAATTAAGACACATGTGATATCTTTTCAGCAAATTGTGTCAAAAGAAGACTCCAAAAACACTAAATCAGAACCAAACCAAGGCCAGAAAATGAACTAAATTCAGAAAACTGAGCTTCTGCACATTTATAAGTTCCATGCATGTTTGGTTTTAGAGAGTGTTGAGAAAACTTTAAAAAATATATCAGTCAGATGGAAGACTTATATGAATTTGCGATATTTTGTGGCTTCTTGCGATACGGATATTGTGCAGCCCGAGTGTAAATAATGTGGAACTTTGAGCATCTCCATCACCTTCAACACATCAGTAAAGCTGTCAAGACTATTGTCAGAGCCATAACTGCAGAAGTTGGGTTATTTATGAGCATAACATTTTGAAATGTGCCACATAGCAGCAGTGACCCA
Organism: Lesueurigobius sanzi; assembly: GCA_900303255.1. Taxonomy (NCBI): domain Eukaryota; kingdom Metazoa; phylum Chordata; class Actinopteri; order Gobiiformes; family Gobiidae; genus Lesueurigobius; species Lesueurigobius sanzi. The sequence goes on from OMNZ01015823.1 coordinate 11,803, forward strand.
AAACGATGACACACCACTGAAACACTGTAAATGTTGGTAGTTTTCCAAACAGATTGACACTCATCCAAAGAAGTTAGGAACCACTTGAGTTCATCAAAGAATTGATGGTAGATATGCAGTAATTCAGCACTTTTACATTGTTGTATAACAAACTTGTGGAATGATGCTCCTCACATGTCGAAGCCAGGGCTTGTACTCACCCGGCATTGCGATTTTGGGCATGGTGGCGGTTTTCGGGTGAGCGCTTCTTGAGGACTGGTGAAGGGTGGTCAGCTCCTGGACCCCTGGTGCAAGGAAGTGTGGAACCCTGTCCCAGGACTGTGTGGTATAAAACTCAGTGCATGGCTCACATGTAACCAGAAGCGGCTTGAGCCCATGCAGGACATGCTTGCATGTAATGGGTAGCTCAGCTCTATTTTTAAGTGAACAGTGTCTGCGTTTCCCTGACTGGTGCAGCAGGCCTATGACTGCATGTGGTAACAGCTTATTATATAACCTTATGATCACACAACATTCTGCTGGGCACAGGGGCACAGATGTCAAGTTCAGCTATTTCATAATGACACACATTCATTTAATATAATCTCAAGGGGACAAAATGTGATTGATTATTCAACATGTGTTTTAAACTAGTAACTAGTGAGTAATAAATTACAAGAAAGTAATTTCTTATGACTAAACATTGCAGGTCTGTTTTCATGCACTAAAATTGTTTGTCAGGGCTGGCCAATTGAGAGACTGTGATGCAGTCAGTGGGCGAGTCTTAAAGTTATTGGCTTGTAATGGAAAAAAACAAGATTTGCTGCGTCTGCAAAAACGTTGTTGTATTTGTTTCGAAATATAATGTTTCACCATCATAACAGTTTATGAGTCGTTGCCATAGACTAAAATAAACTTTACTTGTATTGCAGCTGGTTGGATGAAGTAAAGTTTGATCCAACCAGCTTTACAAAACTTTTCTGTGGAAGTAATAACAGATGGATGAATTTGATCAGGTTGTGTTAGTGACTGAGGACCAAAGGGAGAGACTTATGAACAGGTGCTGGGTGCTAAATGCACAGCTCTTGCTTTTTGTGGACTTGTAAATGTTCTTTATAACAGGGATTAAGTGCTGTTGTTGGTAACTGGGAATGCTTTGTAAAACAGTAATTACAGTATATCAAGGGTGCCCAAAGTGGGGTCCGCGGATCAAATTCAGCCCTCCAAGGGTTTCATTTGGCCCTCAAGATGGTGCTTAGATTCTACTATGATTCATTTGAGCACTGAATAGACTGTCGATAGTTACTAAGGACACCAGAACAGCAGGTTCTACTCAATAGCACTGTAATGAAAGGATATTTAATCCATAGATCTGTTTGCATTTGGTCTTTCCACATGCAAACAGATGTGTTCAGGATGTTTTGCTTCTCAGATCAAAGGTGTGGCGGGGCTCCATGAATTCAAACAACCCCTAAAGACTCTGTTTTGCCCCTACCCATAATAAAAACTATTATAATGAGTGAAACATTAACCAATATGTGCAGTAGGTGGAATTGTGGAAGTTAAATAGATATCTTGTGTGATTAACCAGAATTGACTACAAGAACAAGAAAAAGCTTTGGCAGCTATAGGTGAAACATCCCCAACTTAAAAAAAACAGTCTAGTCAAAGATATTTAAATATACTACAACATTTCACCACCAATTATTGAAAATTAATCATTCGCAAAAATCCGTTTGTTATTAGAAGTGTTAGCTACACAATTTATCAAAGAACTTAATTTTGACTCAAACAATGTATTAGTTCTTTAGAGTAAGACAATATACAGTGGTATGAAAAAGTTTGGGCACCCCTGTAAATTTTCATGATTTTCCTTTATAAATCATTGGTTGTTTGGATAAAAAAATCCAGTTAAATATATCATATAGGAGACAAACACAGTGATATTTGAGAAGTGAAATAAAGTTTATATGATTTACAGAAAGTGTGCAAGAATTATTTAAACAAAATTAGGCATGTGCATAAATTTAGGCACCACAAAAAAAAAATATTTTGTGCATCCTCCTTTTTCAGAAATAACCACCTCTAAATGCTTCCTATAGCTTCCAATTAGGGTCTGGATTCTGGTGGAAGGTATTTTGGATTCTTCTTTATAGATCCTCTCCAGTTCAGTCAGGTTTGATGGTTTCCGAGCATGGAGTGCCCGCTTTAAATCACACCATAAATTTTCAATAATATTCAGGTCTGGGGACTGAGATGGCCATTCCAGAACATTGTACTTGTTCCTCTGCTTGAATTCCTAGTAGATTTTGAGCAGTGTTTAGGATCATTGTCTTGTTGAAAGATCCAGCCCCGCGCAACTTCAACTTTGTCACTGATTCCTGGACATTGTTCTCCAGAATCTGCTGATATTGAGTGGAATCCATGCGCCCTTCAACTTTAAAGGGACTCAACAGAGTTTGATCATTTTCATACTTGTGACTGTCACCTCTGGCCATCCGCGTAACTGCAGTCTCCATGTTAAGCTGGTGAATGACTGCTGCCTCGGCCCGAACACGTAACTTTAGAGTGACGGTGCAGGCTTATAGCGGCAATAAGCCATTTGCACGTTACGGGCGCACGGTGCATTATGGGAAAGGTCACATTTTTTGGCTACCAAACAGCAGTCAACGATGGGAGAAAGCAACGAG
>OMNZ01015833.1:0-11347 GCA_900303255.1 Lesueurigobius sanzi
TTGATTTAACGTGGCTGTTTAAGTTCAGGTCTGAGTCCATGATTACCCCTAGATTTCTAACCTGATTTTTAGGTTTTAGAGAGAGAGACTCGAGATGACTGATGACAATTTCTCTTTGCTTCTGTGGGCCAAAGACAATAATTTGTCTTAGGTTGGGGGAACTGACCCTGTGTCTCATTTATTGGAATATATATTTATCTGAAATGAAATTCGCAAGGGCCCCATGACATACTAATTCCGCTTAGGGCCCAGTGAATGTTTGGGTGGCATGTGTGTTCTGTCCCACCAAAATAAACAAATAAACAGACTTCCACGAAAACAATAAATTACTAAAAACTTGCAACTCGTTGTTTTAAACCACTCCTCCAGGCATGTTTCTGAAGAGGGAACTACATGGTTAGAAGCAAAAAAAAAAAGATGTTTGATGTTGAATATAGGCTGTGTGGTAAATACAAACTCATGGGACATCACACCTGCTCAAACGCCCAGCCTCAACAGCCTCAAATGGGTCGAACCAAATATGAAAGTGTGTGAAGATCAAAGCGAATGCCACGATGAATGATTGATGGTGTCCCGGCAACCTACGCATGTGTCGCACCAGTACAGCTTAAAAGAAGAAGAAGAGATCTGCGTTTGGAGCTTGGAGCTGGATATTTTTTGACAGAGACTTGTGAACAGGGCGAGATAAGAAGAGCTCATCTTCAGCATCGCCTTGAAGCACTGGAGGGTATTATAGGCTGCGGCCTGTCTGCCCAACCCACCCCGTACAGGGCTTAAAATCTTAAAATCAGGAGCAGAAAGAGGAGAGTCAATATGCAAATAAGATGTTGGATCGTTATTTCTGAATTATGAAGTATTGCAATTTGGATGCAATATTAAAGCAGTAACTTGATGACCCCTGGAACCTGCAACTTTTTAATAACCTGCTATGGATTCTATTGGAGTCTGCCTTAAATGACTTTGTTGTGTGGACTTTTCATGTCATCACTATCCACAGATCTTAAAATGGGCATTCCATGCATAATTGAGGCCTTGATATTTTAGTTATAATTTGAGCTAAGAAATGCTCAAATCAGGTCCGGTGAAGGATTTGGGGTTTTAAAATAGTCAAGGACACTTTTGAGTTCCCTGCATTATGCAATTAGAGCCAGAAAATAAAGATTGGAGCGCTTCAGCAGTAGAAAAAAACAACAAAACAACCAACATAAATATTTTCGTGAATGTGAAGTGAAATACTACTCCGAGTTATTGACAAGGAAACTCAAAAAAGTCAATTTTGTGCAGGAAAAACACCTGAATATCTAACTTATTAGCAATTTGCTTGTGGATGGAGTCTGCCTTAAATGAGCTGTGCAAACTTTTGATGTCATCTCTACCCATGGATTTATAATATAGACATAAACTAAATAAAAGTACACACAAAACTAAAACTTATTGAGATGCAGATGAAAACTGTCAAATACATATTGCAAAATCTAGTGAAATTGTCAAAAGCAATCCTTAAATCGGACATATCATGCTTAATTGAGGCTTAGAAACTTTCTTTTGGGGTATTTTACATTTTATAATTTGAAAGGAATGCCACGTGAAACAACGGTGAAAACAAGCCTTCACTTCCTTCTGACAAATCAACAATGCTGTGATGAACACACTTTAAGAACTGCTCATAATGGTTTCGGTGATGGATTGTAGGCTTTGAAACGGCAGAGCACAATTTTGTTGCTCCCTCGATGATGCGAATACATCCAGAAAACACAGAATGGAGAAGAAACAGTCTCAGGAAACAGGAAAACTTGATTTTTGATTGATTTTTTCTGGCATAAATACACACAAATATTTAAAAACAACTTATACGTCACATCATTTAAATTGACATGGCCTGAAAAAGGTGTAGGCTGAAGTGAGTGAAGTGTGTGTTTTCGATGAGGCAAAATGAAAAAGAGAATTGATTTTGCTGTAGACTTACATTATTAGTGGAGAGAGCCAGGTTTAAATTCATGGTTTTACTTTGATATATTAGTAAAAACATTTTTTCAGATGGGATTTTAGACATCTAGTTTAGTTTTTGAACCATAAATGTCTAAACATTCAGATTTTGCATTGTTTTTGGGGATTCAAAACTAAAATTAAAACACCGTTACCTACAATTCTGGACAACCTGGCATCAAGAAACTCATTTCCACCGCAAGGAAAAAAAAGATAAAGGCATCTTGGGAAAATGGCCCTTGAATTTCCAACTTCCCATATACTGTAATTCTATGGATAAGCTATTCCTTATTATGAAGATTAGGTTATACATTTTTTTCCAAGTGAGAAATGTTTGTATGTTATCAGAGCAAACCTGAAATTTGAGTATTGCCTCCCCTTAAACTTGTATGATCCACGTCGATGCAACATACTGATAATATTTCAAGAAACTATGTACATTCCCTCAGTTCAAGGAGACCATTGCTTATTTAAGAGGCAACCTTTTGAAAGACTTTCCCCACACACTGTTTTGAAATCCCATTTTTGAGCGCGGACTGCACTTTCGTTGACCCCGCTGCTGCCAGGCTACGCTGCCCACCACAGCTTTCACCCTCTGCGGCATTTAGACACAGAAAACACTTTTGGATGAGAGTCATTTCAGATCACTTTAAGGTTTTTTTTCGAATCGTGGCTCGTCTAATACAAGTAAATACAGCGGCCTTGATCCCCGGCGCAACTGCAGGCGTCCTTATTTCACACAATGGGTTTTGGGAATGCTGTGAGAATGCAAAGGGCGAGGAGCTATGGCACCGCTGAGAATCCCCGTAGGTAACAAGCGCCGCGCCGCTTCTCCCGCTGCGGGCTACAGCCTTGTTAACCAACCGAGCCGCCGCACACTCCTGGTGGGGCTGCGAGGTACTGCTTTGGGATGGAGTGTTTGCAAATTCCAGCCGTGGGTGGCGTGTGCTCTGTCTGCTGCAACAGAGACAGACACAAACAGTTCAGAAGAGGGAAAGGAGAAATGCTTTTGGGATTTAGAGACGTCAGGATGAGGGCTGGGTAAAGAGGCTCAGGCAAATTTGGGGAAAAATGTGTTGAGATTGCAAAAAAAAACAAAAAATACAGTATAATACACAGGCCTGTTCGATTGCCGACCCTGCCAAACAATCTGGCCTACTGCCAATTTTCAATAATATTTTTTTAAAGGCTTATCACGACACACCCGCTAATGCTACCACTGTTAGCGCTGCTACGCTAACATAGCAGCTTATACATTCTCTCTGCACCTGCTTAAAACATAATAATTACAGAGAAAGATTCTTGTTACCGTCGCAGATCTTCCATTTAGCCTTTAGAAGGGTCAGAACTCTACTATAGAGTCCAAGAGCTGTGATTGGAGTGTTAAAGTACATCCTCTTGTTTATGCATATTAAGCATCCATGGGCGCCCAGTGCGTGCTTAGGGTCAGCCCTTCAAAATAATAGGCACAAATATAGAACTAGAAAGGCCTTTTGATGCCAAAAGGGCTGAAATAACATCTTTCTGTCCCTGAGAGTTATAATTGGCCTACTTTATCTGCTGTTGGGATATAATGAAAACTTTTAATGGAAATGCTATCTGAGCAATGATGGGAATGCATGTTTCATTATTTTTAGGCTATTTCAAAAACATGTATGCATGCATTTGGTGGGGGAGCAGCCCCTCCAAATAATCTGGCCCAGTAAAAAATATAATTGAATGGCCTTGATCTATTATATCATTACCAATGTGTGATTTTGATTGCAGCCATACACATAATCATTAGTATTTTGAGCAAAAAGCATACTATGTGCATCCAGTCAGCCCCACAACCCACCAAAGCCCTAAAGCTGAATGTGCAACATCGTCTGAGCAGAAATAATGAGTAAATATCTCACACGGAATGGTCCTGCATACTGTATTGACCAAACTGATTATGTGGATTCTCAAAAAAGAGTGAAAAAAAAGAAAAGCTCCAAGAAATTAGTAGCTTAACAACATTTTTTCACAATTTTACAATATAGACATTTAATGATATGGATATGAAAGGGTTGCTAATGTAATTTATAAATGTATTTATTGGATTACATTGAATAACAAACCTTTCCAGTATAGTCAAACGTTATCCTCTGATTTTTGTGTGTAAATGACTTTTAGGGCTTTTGACCCACACGGAAGCCAAGCGTTAGATGACTCCTTCTCCTGATGTCATTTATTTAAAAGGGTCAGGCGGCTGCGCTACAGCATGTTTTAAACATTAGCACGTATTATTACGGACACTCGCGCTCCGCTCCAACACGGAGCCATTAGGACAGAAAGAGCGCCGTGTTTTTCTCCCAGATAAAGCTGTTTCCTGAAAATGACCGTCCTAATTGTCCTCGCATTACTGTAGACTACCCAATTACAGATTCTCAATATCAGTGCAGTAATGGGGGGAGAAGTAATGGCAAGTTCTGAATATGGCTATAAAAATATGCAACATTATTTCTGGGCAGTGGCTTAACCCTCCTGCTACGCGTGGGCGGTGTAGAGGTAAAAGGGAGAAATGGATGTTGGAATGTTGGACGTGGAGAGTTAGCAAGTTGGCTACTCTGGTATAGACAGGAGCAACGAAAAGGTTAAGGCCCCCTTTTCGGTGACACCACAGGCTGCGTCCATTCAGATTAATGGGGAAACATTGACCGAGATCTTCACATTTGCGTCTGAAAAATAACAAAAGATCAAATTCAAATGCCCATATAACTGTGAGTAATTTTGCAGCTTCTTATATTTCAATATTGCTTCGTTTTTGACCTATGAACGGCTAAACACTTTATAGACCTTTCTCAGTCATGTGACTTTTGCTGCCCACCAAAGCCTCTGATTGGTCAGAGCATAGAGATATAGAATGCTTTGATTTGAATTGCTTGTAGCAACCCATTGTTGCAACATAAGTTCTGCTCGCCGATGATGTCAGCTGAGAAAGGTCTATACAGAAGTCAGAACATGCTAACTTCCTGCTAACTTTAGCCCACTTTAAAAACTGTCCGCTCTGTGAATCTTCTAGAGCAAAAAAAATCTCGATTTGCTTACCTCTCAGATCTCAGTCGATGTTTCCCCATTAAGCCTCTGGTGTCACCGAAAAGGGGGCGTTAACCTTTCCGATGCGCCTGTCTATACTTTTCAGAATCCGTTAGCCTTCCCAATGCATTTTTCCTATAGCCGTTAGCATTAGCCATCAAAAATTGCAATTTATGAACAATCTAATCTAATCAGCTGTTGTCAACCTGTCAATCCCATTTGTATGATGTAAAAGCCTTGTTAGAAATCATTAATGAATGTACAGAATGTTTTGATATTTTACTTTATATAAGAAATAGCATGTAAAAGCGGGATCGGAGCCAAATGCTAAATCATGTGGGTTAAGTTTTCCGTGTTTTTGAGGGTCGGAATCACGTCTAATGCCCTCTAAACCTCCTCTTATAATAGGTTAATGATAGAGAAATCATATTATGTCATGATGGACATGCCATACTTTGCTATACAAGTAACACTTGCTGCCCTTTTGATGCTGTGGTAAAGTATTTAGGGATTCAAATTGAAAGAATATCCACAATAGCAACCCGTTTACATGCTAATCAGCACTGGCAGAACGATTGAGCGTGGACAGGAGTACGGACTTCAAAAAATGGATAATTGGGCAGAGTCAGAACGTTTTCCGTTGAGCTTTTGGGCAGGCAGGGGAAAAAAATATTAATAACAGACTCCTGTAGTTTAGCTACAGGCTTTAACTGCGCTGCTGATTCTTATAGCTAAAATGTTTGTTCATGTCATTATATCAAATGATCTTTCCGTTAATTGGTCTGCAATAAGGAGATATTGTTTGGCGTTTAACACTCCCACGCACTACCCATCAGGTTGGTCCAAAAATAAGTCGTTTTGAAAAAGAGAATGGGAGAATTTGTTTTGACGAGAATGAAACATTTATAACATGATCAAAGGCTCCCAAAAGTCGACGTTGGATGATATAGGCCTTTTTTTTGTGATTAGAATGCAATTTTGAGCATGTGCAAATGCCAGTGAGAAGATTAAAAGTGCCACGCAAACTTATAAACAGTCAAACAACCCCAACAAAACATCACAGCCTTTTCACTGGCACAGAGGGGAACCAAAGCCTGAGTTTTCTCTACAGGATCCCTCCATGTAGTTCAGCTTTAAAGCCGCTCGATGATCAAACCACATCTTCTGATTTCGCCTAAGCCTTTCATATCGTGTACACACCAGCGCCTTCTGCACCCATTATAGCACCGTAGTTTCTTCTCTTGTTAACTTCCGCAGCCTGGAAAAAAAACAAAATCAGCTCACTTTGGACTCACGGATGGATCCCAGACAGAAGTCCAGACCCAGGCGTGGAGTGTGGATGTGCAAAGATGGGATGGAGGTAAATAGGAATAAGGATCAGAAGGGCTTTTTCTGGGGCAGCTTTCTTCTTCTTCTCCTCCTCCTCCACAGTGTCAGCCTCCTACAGTGATGGCTGAACCCGGGGTGCTCATGATTAAATTGGTAAATCTAAATTTGTGTTTCACAGCTGGAGGTTTTGGGTCCCAAATTTGACTTCTAGACGACATGGGGCTTGTCTGGCTAAAAGCTTTTTAAAAAGTAGATTTTGAATGATGTGTGTCCTTCAAAGGATGAGTGAGCTACTTTACCAGTGGAAAGTGGATTTTTCAGATCGTCTGGTGATGAAGTGCACTTAATCATCGTTTTTGAAATGAAAAGGGTACGACATCAGGGTGCACTATTAATCACAACCAAATCAACAACAAAATTATATTACAATTTGAATATAGCATATATCGCATAGCAAGTTGTGAAGGCTGCAATTTAGATAATAAAGTACAGGTTATAAATTTATGTCCTAAATTTACTCAGGATTTTGTTTGAGGGATGGAGTGTTAGATTGATAGACAGATCGGTGCAGCATCTGTAGTGATGCAGCTGCTGTATCATCGATCTCCGGTCCTAGTCTCACCAATTGTCATGAGATTTAGGTCAAGATTGCAGATGCAAGCGGTCCAAATGAGTTTCCTCCACAGGGTGGCTGGGCACACCCTCCGAGAGAGGGTGAGGAGCTCAGTCACCCAGGAGGAGCTCGGAGTAGAGTTGCTGCTCTGGGCATCTGTTTGGGAATGCCTCCCGGTCGCCTCCCTGGGGAGGTGTTCCAGGCTCGTCCCACTGGGAGAAGGAAGACTAAGGCATCTCTGCTCAGACTGCTGCCTCCAGCCCGATAAAGCAGGAGAAAATGGATGGATGATTTAGGTAATTTAATCTCCTCTGCAATGTGTCTCTGTGGAGTCTTAAAAAAGAATACTTTTTTAGCCTGTATATATTCTCCTACAAGAATGGTATGCAAATTTAATCAAGATTTAAAAACATAAATCACAGCTCTAATCACATTTGCAAAAATCATCAGAAAAATAGCAACTACTGTAGATATATTTTTTGCGGTTTAATTACTGTTCAAATGAACGATCGGCTGGAAAGACGTCTGAAATAACTGATGGGATTACAGGCCTTTTGTGAGATATTGAGTTACTTTGAACCTCTAGATGGATTGGACTCAGATTCATTTTGACAGCAGCCTTGGACTGTATTGTACATGTAAGTCCATTGCTGGCCTAATAACTCTTTAGCATGCGGTAACTGTGATTGAGGGGCGTTCAGATGGAAAAAAGCGTCTTGATTATGGTATAATTGTCAGAGTGACGCTCATCAGCCTGATGATGTACGTGGCACCGAGGGACAGACGTTCACATGGAGAAAGACAATCACTTTATTTCTGCTGCTCTTCTATCAAGGGCCATTTCATTAACCCTGAGGCAACCAGTCATGAAATGAGATATAGACGATTGGTCCGAGCCATCGAGAAGTGCAGTGCAAAAGAAGGAATCTCAACAAAATACTAAACGATTGGAATCAGTCTTAGCACATAATTGTAATGTGTTTTTTTTTCTTTTTTGTTAGACCAGGGGTCATTTTGGGTCATGGGCTGAAATTTGTTTATGATGGTGGCTCGAATAACAGGAAAATACTATTAACAAAATTATTAATAATAATAATGAGTATGAGATTTTAAAATTGGCCAAAGCCCTACAGGACTGTAGCATATAATAATACATAATAATAATTGCTTACACTTGTATTACAATGCTGTATCACCAGTGTCATAGCCAGGAGTTTAGAAATAAAGAGTTGAAAATATATTTATGTGGGGGGTTTGAGGGTACTCCCCCAGGACATTTTGAATTAGACAATCTGGTGTATTTTAGATGAACATATTCTATTTTAATCAGTCTTATTACACAATGATAATGAAACACTAAAAGCCAAACTTTTACCAGTAACAGAACACCTTCTGTTTTTGTAGCTTTTATAATGGTACAGTAATAATAATAATGAAATGGTTTTAAATAGTGCTTTTCTAGACACCCAGACGCTTTACATGGCATTATTCATTCACTCCATAATCGGTGGTGGTAAGCTACTGCCTTCAACCCGCAAAGTCGTGCTACAAAAAAACGCAAAAACCACTCGACAACATTATGATGTACAGCTCAGAGCCGCTATCTAATAAACAACTACGAGCGAAACTCTGAACGGATTCGTTTGGAGCGATCCCAGATTGATATTGTGGAGAACTCAACTACGAGTGCTACACAATGTCTATCTGGCTCTTGCCAGGTTAAGAGACTTGTGGCATGTTCAGAAATCTGTACTCTGAAATCATGTTTCGGGCCGGACAGTATGTTTGACACCCCTGAGATAGACAGATTTATTTTCTCGTAGTAGAGTCAATTTGGTTTTTTTTTCTGCAATAGGTCTATAAACTATACATGCAGCCATTTGTGGAAAATATAGACAAAGCTGTACACACAGCCAAAATATGCAAATAATTCATGCAATTAATAAGGAGGTATTGTGAAAGCTAGAAATGAGTTGGGATGGACCAGTTTGTACTACCTCTGACTTTTGACGGCTTGAAAAAACATGAGGAAAAAGGTAGTGCAGGTTTTACGTCTAATATGTATAAGATGGAAGAATGTGAAGGCAGGAAAAAGGAAATTGCATGGAAAATATCCATCCATCCATTTTCTTCCCTTATGGCTCCTCCTGCAGGAGGTGGGTCCACAGGAGGACTGCCTCACGACACTCCTCTGTACCACGTAACAGTACTTGATGGTTTCATCATCAGGTCTAGGTTTTTAGTTTCTCTCCAGCTTCTGTATATATTTTTTAACTGCTGCAGACAAGGCAGGCAGACTAGGACTCTCGCCTCACTGCAAGTAAATGCTCACATTTATATAGCACTTTTCCACCTCCGCCGATCACTCAAAGCGCTTTACATCAAGGAATCATTCACCCAAACCCACACACCCACACACACAAGTCACACTACGTAGACACTCAACCATCCGAGCGACCGCCCCACAGAGCCGTATAGGCCCCAAATTTGATACCTGGACCATGTGGGGCCTTTCTGTGTGGAGCCTGCATGCTCTGGTTGGTCAGGTTTCCTTCATCAGCCTAAAACATGCACATTAGGCTAGATCAGTGGTTCTCAAAGTGTTTGCTTGGTGTGCTCGGGATGCCGCAATTAATCCACATCGAATCAACACCTGCACCTAAACCAGTGATGACACGGATTTGACTTTTTCTCTATTCTTAATGTCGGGCAGCATGAACTTGAAATGTAATAAATGAGGGCTGTGATGTATAACAGGAGATTTAGAAGTATATTTTGCTGACAATATTCAATTGCATGAAAAATATAAAATCACAAGTTCTGTCTGACATATCACAATTAGGTTTTTTTTTGTCAAAATCGTACAGCCCTAATGACTACCACCAATGATACTTGATCTTCTTCAAGTGGTACTCAGGGTCAAGTGCAAATTCAGACTTTATTCATTTTAATTTGAGGTCTTTTCATTCATGCTTTAGTTAAGCAAAAAGGTAACATTTTATATGATATATTAGCAACAAAACTGTTGACTAAATCAGGAATGAATGTAGTGAACTTTACAGCTGTTTCTCGCACATGAACAAAGCACAGACCTGTTCCTTTGGCAGTGGATTGACATAATATGAGGCTCCTTCATGCTGTGTCACTGAAGTTCATGAATGCTCTTGTAGTTTTATCATTTTTATGTTTATCATATTTTAGTTTATGCTTCATGTTGCACATTGTCTGTGAATCCTTTCATTGACAATGGCAAGAAAGACTATTCTGATGCTGGAGTTTTCAGGCCCTTCTTTATAAGTTGGCAAAAAGATCTGGTCATTTTAGTCATAGTTTTACTCTCGTTATCTACTTTTAGTGTAGTCTAATGTTAGAATGAAATATTTTACTTGACCAAATAAACGATTTAGTCAAATTTATTCAAAACACAATAAATATTCCAAATGACTTGGTTATTTTTCTTAATGTGATGCAGACTTTCCATCTCTTTGCAGCGCAGCACATTTCACAGCGTTTTGAAAAGTCCAGGCCGTCAGCGGTAACAATGACGCACGGCCATTTTCTTGTCCCCGATTAGCATCCTCACTTTCACACCAAAACTATCTGATGACACAGACCAGACGAGGAGACGAGAGAAAATAGCTTTTTAGAGACGAGTCGCTGTGTCTAATACAAATTCTATCATTGAAAATCCAATCTGAAAGCGCTGGACACATTTTCTGCCGTTCCTCTTAGTGATCACATTCAATCTGACTTCTGAAATCAAACTTTTGCAGGGGCTTTATATTATGCCCGCAGAGAGAGAGCCGGACTGTGCGCTCCAGGCAGCAACGCGTCAGACAGGAATTCATGAGGCAGCCCCGCCGCTTGATGGATCCTTCTGGAAACGTCTCTAATTTCGCCGAATCGCCTTTGATTTTACTCACAACGGTTTCAAGTGTCAGTTTATGCTTCCGAGGAGGAAAAGCTGTATCGCGGCTATCTCTGAAAAAATAATAATGCCTTACACTTTTATTGCAGCTTTGAAGACACTCAAAGAACTTGACGTTGCATTATTCATTCAGTCCGACACTCGGCGGTGAGAAGCTACTGACAGACTGAGCTGCCCCGGGGCGACCTGATGGAAAAGTGGTAGCCAATCGGCAGGGGTAGCCCTTTAGCCCTTGGTACCTATGGAGTAAGTTTATGGGCGAGGGTCAGGGATAGAGTAAAGGTAAGGATTAGAACTACGGGTGTTCATTATTAACCTCTTAAGCCCTAACGTCCCCATTTTTGGGGACTTGACACTTTTAGAGACAATCCTTGTTTCTCTCTCTCTCTCTCTCTCTCTCTCTCTCTCTCCCTCTCTGTATTCCTTTGGTA
>OMNZ01015836.1:0-12039 GCA_900303255.1 Lesueurigobius sanzi
AGTGCAGGAAGACATTTTTTTCTTAATTGAAGTGCTAAAATACTTGTTCCATTGGCAGATAATCTTACTTGACAAGTCAAAATTACTAAGAATAACATCAAATATTCTGAATTCAAGCTAATTTTTACTTATGAAGATATCAATTTTTGCAGTGCAGTATATATTTGGTCATAAAATACAGCCCCCCCCCCCAAAAAAATACACTTTTTTTTGTGAACACATTTTTTAAAACAGACTAAAATAAACAAGAATTGTCTCTAAAAGTGGCATCTCCCCAAAAATGGGGACGTTAGGGCTTAAGAGGTTAAACAACGTTTAGGAGGCCTGAACCTCTCACCTAAAACAAAACTGAAAAAACACCAGAACCAGGCAAAAATGGAACTAAATTAGGAATACTATCCTTTAATTTAGCATCAGCATGTCTTGCATACATCATGTCTACATGACATTATTCTAATAGTCTACAAGATATGCTTGTAGCTAAAGAAATAACTGTTACAAAAGCATTGTAACATTGTACTATGTTTTTTAAAGCAACATAAATAGCAACTATAAACGCTAAATGTCGATTAATGCATCTAGTGCAGCAATTTGCATGAAAAGAAAAGCCTCATTTTTAAAACCCAGCCTGCCTTGATCTCGTCTAAAAAGAGCATGGTTTAGGAGCCAAATGTCATAAGAAAATGGTGGCAGTTGTGCTCTTTAGTGCTTAAGCTGGAGCTGTGCTGGTGATTAGGTAATGAGGCAGGAGAAGGCCATTTAGCACCAGTGGCTTTGAGGAGTCCTCCAGCAGTGCTCCTCGGGGTGGGGGTGTGGTGAGGAGAGTGGGGGTGTCACACAGCCTGGAATATCACTAAGGCTAAATGTAGCTTTTATTTACTGCACCAGGGAACAAAGTAACCATGATTTAAGACATCAATTAAAATGACAATATCTTGACAGCAGCGGGTCATTACACAAGTCTAATGTGAATTTTGACAGACAGGATTTTCTTGCTTGGATTTTAAATATGCACGAGTCAAGTGTTGACATTAGTTTTCAAATTTAAAACTATTTTGTTCGTTTAAAATCTGTGTTAAAATCAAATTTGGCTGGAAGAAAGCCACCAAACAAAATATCCATTACTTTAGGTTGTAAAACATATTTATTTATTTATATGCAAAAAGGATAGCAGGTTTTTGTTTTTTTTTTCCTCAAAGATGTTTGTGTTTTACATTTACGCTGTTTATTGTGGAGCAATGCATTATTATGACAGGAGTGAAAAACCAAGGACACACAATGCATGCGGAAATAATTATGAATGTAATGGGGCAACCAAGTGTATTTGACCTTCCAAATACCACAAGCACTAGACCAGGGATGAAGTTTTTTTGATGGAGGGCCAAAATAGGTGATGGAGGGCCAAAGTCAGAGCAAAGGGCCAAATGCAACACTGTTCTGCATGTAGAAAGACTAAATGAATGTAGATACAGTATATGATTAAATATCCTTCAATTACTATGCTACTGAGTAAGACATGATGTTTAGGTGTCCTTAAGTACTATTGAGAATCTATTCAGTGCACAAATGAGTCCAGGTAAATACTTCTTAGAAATCTAAGCACCATCTCGTGGGCCAAATCAAACCCCTTGGAGGGCCGTATTTGGCCCCCAGGCCCCACCTTGGGCACCCCTGCACTAGACCAAGACAAAAACATGAACTAAACCAGGTCTAAAATTCAATTCAATTCATCTTTTTATTTGAGCATCTGAGTTTGACATAGTACATAAATAAATAGATCTAAACTTGGACTAATGCCATGTTCATGTGAACTGGGGGAGCTTGTTTTTCCAAGGTGGAATATGTTTATGCCCAGTTGGTTTGTGTGCTTTTTATGTCAGAAAGTCTGGATTTCACCAGATAAAAATGACAAAGAAAATAATAATAATAATAATACATGGGTTTTATATAATGCTTTTCTGGACACTTTACATTGCATATTTCATTCACTCCATACATTTGTAGCCATAGCTGCCTTGGGGTAGACTGACTGGGTCTGACCACCACCAACCCCTCACTCTCACACTATTTATATAAGCAAGGTCTGTGAAGTGTCTTGCCCAATGACACAACAACAGCGTGCACCTGCAGGAGCCGGGATTCGAACCCCCGACCTTCCGATCATGAGACGACCTGCTCTACCATCTACCAACCTACCAACCCAAAATTTGCCAAATGTCCCTGATCAAAAAGTTTACATATTGTGCATCTTAAAACAAACTGTATTTCAGCTGACGTGAGTTTTTCTTTGCTCCTGAACAATTTTCTTGGCAGCTGTTGAAGGTCATGTAAACGTTAGATCAGGGACATTTGAGTAGTTTCTGTTTCATTATGATTTCTAAAGAGTAAACTCAGTTTTTTGACAATAAATGGCTTCGCACAACCACTAACCATGAGTGGAAAAAAATATCTTTGTGTCATCATTCATATTCTATGACAAATGGCCAAAAGATTAAAAGGGTATGTAAACTTTTTAGCACAACTGTATATTTTAAAACTTCATAAATTGTTGGAGTAGCCTACAAACAGTTGCCGCTTAAACAGTAAACAACACCAAAACCAATGTTTGCACATGTAAATATAAGAATATATAAGAAATTTAAGCAGTTGTTTTCCATGGCATTAGCTTCCACCGTCAGTCGACCAGGCAGGAGCCAAATGATTTACACCTTTCTGTTCGTCTTTCAGCGCCCGACCCTTAAGTTTATATTGTGTCAGAGTGGGAACGGCGCTTCAGTCAACATGGAAGTGGAAGTGGCGTGCCGGACAGTATGTGAAGAATGCACATGTGGAGTGTTATCAGTGGCAGAGTAGACCGCTGACAGCCCAAATGTGCGGCGAGATGTTGACGGGAGAAGCCCCGCGAGACACAAACATCAACAAGAAGATGCTCCCACTCCGTCACAGAGCTGTCAGCGTATCCGTCCGCACGCCAAGACAGTGATGCATGTTCTACACGCTGACGAGTCATGTGTTTGTCAGTGTTCTGTATTACCCAAAGCTCAACTCAAGTGCCTCTCGTATATAAGGCAACTTATCACTAATCACATCACGTTTGTTTCAGTTGTATTCATGCCAGTTCACTGTCAGCCACCTACTTGTTTCTTAAGGAGCGGAGAGACAAGAAACTATTGAAAACTGATTGTTACTGTACATAGGTCGCCTTGGATGGACACTAAGCAAACTTGTGCAACAACAAAAGGAAAAGAGGAAGAGTTTTTAAGCGTGACTAAATAACTAACTAAATACAATGCATCCCTCATTCATGCACCGTTTGCAAAGTGGTACAGCAATGGACAAAGTTTATCTTGCTGCTTTTGTTGACGATGTTTGACAGTTCATGAGAATAATGTTCTGTATTAGCATTGTTTGATTATAATTAACTGCAGAAACACTTCTCGCAATTAGGAAAAAACTCTATAGACTGAGGGACTTGCATGACTGACGGGAGAGCCACACAAAGTGCAAGAATAATTTGATTAACCAACTGACAACATGGCTTACTCATCTGTAAACCAATTAAACAAAAAAGTACGTTTGAAACAATGGCGCCTCTGCTTTCCTCGAGACGCCGAGTGCATCTATGAGGAAATAAGCTCCAGATTGATCAAAACGGCCGCGGTTCAATCCGGCTGACTTTTGTGCAAGCTGTCATCCCGCGCGCGTTGTCCTCACACCGAGATGAACTTATCCAATTACTCTTTGCCTAATCAGCCTGTTTTGGTTCCTCTCCTCTTGCAGAGGTACTCCACAGTATAAACAGTTCACTTACGCCACACAGAAAGGGGCTAATCAGTGGAATTATTGTTTTGCCGCTCCAATTTACCAGCTCCCTGTTCAGCGCTGATTGGAATGAAAATTTCCCATTGTGTCTGCGTGAACTCAGGAAATATAATGCAATGTAATCATTTTGTTAGCTGCGCGAATATACATACATTACAAGCAATTATGATTTACAGTTTCTGATATGCGCGTGTTGTTCAATTTAGCGCGTATTAATTATGAGCGGAGTGCTTTGAAAGGCTTTGCATGGGTAATAAAACTGTATGAATTTGAATGTTGATTGGGGCATCTGAAATAAATATCTGCGTCCATATGTCCCGAGGGAAAACACCAGGTCATTTTCTTTCTTCCCGCGACACTTTTAAAAAGGCAATCAGCGCCCGGCTAATGTTATACCCCTGATAAGTGAGATTTCAAAGGGGCTTTTGAAGCAGCTGATCAGTCACTATTTAGCCATCAGCTGACACTCTCCCCTGACTGCCACATATTCCACAGTAATTTGCTTTAATTAATTTCGCCTAATTTAACATTCACATCTACTTTGCCGCGGCCCCATTCACAGCCACAGAGCCGGGGGGACAAATAGGCGAGGTGAAAGAGAGGAGCGCGATCCGAAAGGGGCAATCTCCACAATTAGTGCTTTAACAAGGCCCTAGTTTGGCCAGCGTCAGTGCGGGACGGCCACAAAAGCCACGAAGGGGACTAGAGCGCACAGGAGAAGGAGCGAGGAAGCTTTGTCTTACGCCCGCACTATTGCACTGAGTCAATTTAGAGGTGACGCAAGTGAGGCTAATATTAACAGCTGCTTCTTTACTGATAGGCCCGAAGATCCACTGTCCTAATGGAGATGGGTTGCCTGAGGAGTTATTATAGGCTGTAGGCTACAAGGCTGGTCAGTACAATTGGCGAATTCTTCTCAGCAAAACATCTGCCTCCGTTAGCATAGAGATTGGCATTGGCATATTTATGATGCCAGACAATATTCTCAATTCGGTTTTTTATATACTTTTTTTTTTTTTACAACTGCTACAAAGGAGATCAATCTTTTAGCTTTGTTAGCTACAGTGATATTTCATGGCATGTGGTTTAAGTTTTAGAGTGTGTGGGTGAGTGCTTGTGGGAGTTGATGGGTTGGGTGTGTGAAGGGGTCTAAGTTGAAAGGGTTCTTCACGCGTATCGGCCAATACGTGTGAAAGAAACCAGCAATGCTTTTAAAAAGATTTTAACACATTTTTTTTATGTTTTAGAAGCTAATAACAATTTTTGATTTCTCATAAGTTTACATACCCTTTTATCTTTTCATATAATATGAATGATAACACAAAAATCTTTTTTTTTTCCACTCATGGTTAGTGGTTGCCATTTGTAAGCCATTTATTGTCAAAGAACTGAGTTTACTCTTTTGACATCATAATGAAACTACTGATCTAACGTTTACATGACCTTAAACAACTGTCAGGAAAATTGTTCAGGAGCAAAGAAAAACTCACTTCAGCTGAAATACAGGACTCTTATCAAAAATGTATGTTTGTTGCACAATATGTAAACTTTGATCAGGGACATTTGGCTAGTTTCTAGTTGCAAAACGTAAACAAACAGGTTTTCTCACTAACCGTGAGTGAAATAAAGGTTTTTGTGTTATCATTCATATTCTATGAAATATGAAATATAAATTGTTGAGCACAAACATGTTTCGATGAGGCATACTGTATCTGCCATCTTCTTCAGAAGCGATGGCAGATACATGTTAGGTAAATGAATAACACATCACTGACCTATTTGTCAGATGAAAATAAACTGTAAAGTGTTGTAATAATGGCTTGGATTTATATCACATTTTACATTAGTACAGTGCCAACCATTCTGTATTTACTCTCTCCTCAGAGACTGCTGCTAAAGGCTGCCTGATGCATATTAGACCACTCTGGCCACTCTGATCATCATTCACCAACTCAGACCACATTCACACAGAGACAAGGCACTGTTAGAGCTGGAACCATCATTATGTGACGCCTCTATCCCCTAAGCCAGGGGTTTCCAAACGAGGGGGTCGCCAAATCATACTTAAAAAGTATGACATTGTACTTACTTTCAAAAACAGTATATTTTTGTGAAATTAGGCCAAATAACCTAAGAAAGTATTACATATAAACCACATTTTAAATGTTTTGTACCTAACATAATAAAAAATGCTTTTTACATTTTACAGTGGGGGGTTGCAGCCTGAAATGTCTGGGGACCCCTGACTGAAGTTGCTTTATGCAGAAGATAGTTTTAGCACAAAGAAATTTAATTGAAATGTTTGCATTATCTTGACTCCTGAATGGTGTGATCACATGACCTAGTTTTGAAAGACGGCAGAGAGACACTATGTCTACCCGAGTAATTGCAGAGGAATGAATCATTTGTTAAATCGGTTCCTACAGAACAGCTCACACAGATTAAGAACAAAGGTTATAGAAAAACTATTCATAGGGACTTTTCTATGAATGAAATGTGTTCATATATGTTGAATTATGTTCTGGGCCAGGGGTATAAGCGAGAAGACAAGCTTATACCCCTGCCCCAGAACATAAGCTTCTCTTTACTAAATTTCAAACATAACTAAGGTACACAGAAACACAGAGTTTGCCATGTTCCTGTTATTATTAAATGCATACCTACTTCTATATTCTGCAGTGCCTCATGGGGAAAGCCATGCATAAGTTACACCCCGCTAGCCTAGTGCGGTAGTTCCCAACCTGGGGGGTGTCCAGAATAGCAGGGGTAAATAAAATGGTAAAGAAGAAGAAAAAAAACACTCCAAAATTGCGTTGATGTGTTAGAAATAAATTGTAATTGACCTTTATTTTTTAATGTTTCATTGCATTTTGAAAAGCTAGGGGTGGGCTTCTGGGAAAATAGTTCGGCACCCTGGGCCTAGTGGGTATGGCTGCTGCACGTGTACTGTATGTGGAATACTGTTCCAGCCCCAGCCCCAGAGGCATAGGCGCGTTTCCTGGCTCTCACAAGTTGTAGATGTCTCTCCCTGCTCTTCAGTCCCCTTCCTCCTGTACTGTCTTATAGGCTGCGTTCACATGACATCACATCGCAAAGAGCCTAAAGTTTAAAATCATAGTGAATGGCAGCTGAAAATTCCTTGGCGGCAACTAGGGTAACTGTCAATATGCAAATTTCTAGTCTTGGTTTATAGCTAATTTCTCTGTAATTCCTGGGACAATCCACATGTAACAAAAACTGTCACGAAGTTAAATGTGTTCTCTGTCAGCACATATGAACTAAAGTCTGATTCTTTTCTCATAAAAGGTGTCCAAAAGTGGTGACAATATTCAAAAACGTATACGTGATGTTGGCCAGGAGGAACAGCCATAAGAATGATACCAAATTGTGACTCCAATCCCTATCAAATACCGATGAAGTACAACATTTGCACATTTTATTTTTTACAAATTTCTTCCAAAAACAGTTTCTCTCCTCTAGAGTTTTGGCACCTGCCCTGAAAAATAATTCTATAACGCAAACTCAACCTAAAGTCTATGGACCCTATGTGCAGCAAACAAAGTCCAGCTCAGTTGCAAGACCCTCTGCCATATAGAAATCCATGCATGCCAGTATTCACGTGAAAAGCCCAGAGATAGCCGCACTTGGCTTATATCATTACTCTCCTGTCAGCCGCACAGACAGGGCAGTCATCAGAGTCGAGGCAGATCGATAATGATTGAGCAGCCCCTGTGATGTCGCTACCTGGGAGGATATGTGGTCATCATAATTCAGATAAATTACAGTATGCATTGACTTGTGACTTCCTGCGCGTGTTTTCACATGCCGCCGGGCCCCGGAGCACATCTGAAGCAGCTGCATTCCTGGCGCTGCCTTTAAAAAATGTCCGCGCAAAACCCCGCGCCGCAATTCTCCAGGTATTCAGAGCAGTAAAAGCTATTTTACGAGTCTGTCAGGAAAGGCACATTATGGATGTCTTCTTCCCAGGACAAAAACACTGGCAACGCGTACAACAAGAGTATTTACGTTCATTCAGGAAGTATCGCCTTGACATTCATTTTCAGAATCAAGAGAAATTGACGGGCAATTTGTAGTGTACTGTGAGACTTTGAGGCACATTCAGCCTTGTTTCTTGGTGTGAGTCAATTATGGCAAATACATTGGCTGCTAAAAAGCTGTTTGACACCAGTAAATGGAGGGTTCGGGGTCTCGAGAGCAGCACTCATGTTTTCTCCATGATTCCATCTCTCAAATACATCACGCACAAATGACAGTACTTGATAGTATGAATATCAAAAGCCCAAGGTGCCCCCAATACCTGTGTAATCTTATGACATATCTCAGAAAAGCATTTAAGGAGCATTTTGCATGATATCTCATACGATGGACTGAAAAGCCCAAAGTCAGCATCGTTTACATGCAGTTTTAAGAGCAAAGAAACAACAGGCCAACTTTAGTATTCAGGTCCCATCAGAAGCAGCAGTGTTAATTCTCTTATCATGAGCTTAACCCGTCTAACTCAGCCTGTGTCGGAGTGGAGCGTATATGCAGCGCTGTTGTCCCACATCATTGGGAGAATAAACCGCTTTAGATCCTTAACTACTATAGAGCTGCTGATTGCACAGTCACCGGTAATTTCCTAACCAAGCAGCACCTGAACAATGATGTGTTGAGCAGCTCAGACCCTCAGCCTTTCAGAGGTGAATCATTTCACAGTTTGGAAGCAGATCACCATAGCAACTCCTCTTTGAAGGGTTTAGAATCACCATCCAATATTCCTATGATCATCGGGCCCCGCCATTCCCACTGGTTCTTTTCACAGCGGACAGGCGAGGGGGGCACAAGGAGGAAGCACCCAGACTCTACAGTCTATTTCAGGCAATTCATCTGACAAGCCCATTAGAATTCAAAATATTGCGACCTTCAATCACCGAGCATGTTATCTAGAGCTGTGGCCATCTCCAGTCAAGATGGGCACACATTTTTCTCTAATCATCCACCAGGAGTGGAGGCTGACAAAAACTCTTCATTTTCTCTGAAGCAAAATGCTCATTTAAATGCTGTGACAGCAGCTCGAGCAGACCACCAGCCACAAAGGAGGCCAGGGCACAGCACTGCACTGAGCTAAACAAACCTTGGAAAACAGAACTAAAATATAAACATGATCAAATTTGAGATAAAAACTAGTATAATACTGCGATAAGAACTGTGTGCTAATGTCTGACATGAGTGATCAAGAGCGTGCTGTGCTTTTCACAAATCAACAACTTTATAATGAGCCCTGATCTGATTTATTATTAGATGGTGAAACTCAATGCACATAAATTCAGTGGTGTCTACTGAAATTTAGGGAGTTTCTTTCTTTTCTATTGCTGGAGTAAATTATACGTTCTTTCACTAATAAATGACATGGTATACCTGCTCTTACATGTATAATTATAAATCATTTTGTTGTTTGTTCAGTTACAGTTTCCATTATTTCATGCTCTGAGCAGCCGGAACAGCCTCCAGCACACGCAATTGCACAGAAATAAGCTAAATTATTATTTTGAAACCACCACATTAACGTATACTTCTCAAATACACCATAAGACATAGACGCAGCGCTTAGAAAGTCTGTGTGTGAAGTGACTTGAACGGGGCGAGGTATGTTGGATGTTTGTCAGTTTTGCGAGCTGCCGAGTGACGGGGAGGATCGCTTGGAGAGGAGCCATGCCTGGCGTCAGTGTGGAGGCAGGTTGGTCATAAATCATCTCTGGGGCCTGTGGCGAAACAATGGCTTTGATTTGATCAGTGTAAGCGATTAGAGCGCAGTGGGCCGGCCCTGGCATCCCGGTGACGCAACAGCCAAGCAGCCACAGCGGCATTCATGCGGCTTTATAGACCTGTAAATCAAGTATCATCAAATATCTATTAATTACAATGTACTATAGCTGTGTAAAGTTCACAAAATAAGAAATAAAGCATTAATATATTCATTAATTAGCGTTGATCTTTTTATTACTTATGGTTAATGCTTTGTGAATGTTTGTTTTGGCTGTAAATTGTAGCATTGATGAAAATGACAGAATGATTCTCACACAAACAATTAACATGACTCAACATTTTGGCAACATACTGCAATTTAGTGTTCAGGGTTTTGATGGAAATATAATTCAGTTTGACTGAAGATTTAGTCAAAAACTACTTGACGAAATCTAAAACTTATTTAGCCGACTTTACATTCATATTATTATATTTAAACATAAGCTTCTCCCACATGATCAAAGCACAAACCTGTTTCAAACTGTGCCACAGAAGTGAAAACCTGTACTTTTCCATCTACATAAGGCACTCAAAGCACTTCACAGTAAGGAACCACTCACCCACTCACACTGTCATTCATACACTAGTGTACGCAGACACTGGAGGCGAGGTAGGCGAAGTGTCTTGCGGGCACCTGCGGGAGCTGGGATTCGAACCCCCGACCTTCCGATCATGAGGCGACCCGCTCTACCATCTGTCGCCCCAGTCTTGATTAGTCATTTTAAATCAGCATTATCGGGCTTTAATTTAGTTTTAGTCAAATTTAATCAGCGGAATGTGATAAAAAATATTTTACACTGACTCAGCATGAATTAAACATTATATTATTCACAAACGAACATAAAATGACAATTTTAATTTGAAGCAAGGCACCTCACAAAATTTGATTTGCGTAAAAGAAAGCTGGCTATAACTGTGCACACGAGTTGAGAATTATCTTTTAAGTCCACAAGTTTAAATGGAACTGAATAACAATTTCAAGAACTGATGAGTCGGGAAACAAAAGTAGGCCATAGGACCAATTCTTTGATATCGTAGGCAAAGATTCTTCAGTCTTCATCTGTACTCTGTAGTTGAAGTGTAGGACGATTCAATCTTACTCTAAAGATCTCCCTCAGCGAATAAAGACTTAACACGCTCGTGGGTCTCTTACGAGGAAACCAGAAGCAGGAGTTAACCTCTAAGTCCCGCCTCTCTTGGTACTAAAGATAGTCTTCAACTACAGAGTGATGAAGACTGAAGAATCTTTGCCTACGATGGACAACTTCTGTACGACTGAGAACTTACACAGACTAATTCTTTGATAGTTTGTAGTAGTTTAGACCTTATGATTCAATCAACAGAACTCTGAGGAAAGAGTATATTGTGTTTATTTAAATGGGAAAGGCTGCAAACTGTTTTTATTATACATTATATTGACATTAGTTAGTTGAAGGTGAGAAGTGACACCGGTTTGAACCACTGCTTTGAATATGAGCCTTACCAACCCAGTATAAAGACTGTATTCAGACTGCTTTTCCATCAGCAGCAACAACAGTTTTAATAATTGACTTGAAAACAGATTAAATTATGTGGAAATCCAAACACTTTGTCTCATAACATCAACATTTTTTTTTTTGCACAAAACAAACACATTTCGACTCCGCCATTGTACAAAGTATCAGAACAATAGCCACAACTTAAGTGGGAGTTTGTGCGCGGAAAGCCATGACTATCACACAGTTTTAAAGTTGCCCAAAAATAACAGGCCCTTTTCATCCGACTGCCCACAACAACCGCGGCCTGTCCCCTCTGATTAAGCCGACGACACGGCAGTATCTCCAGGCTACACAGTGCCACTGAAAATACCTCTATGCTAGCAGCTGGTGTGAGGTTTCATACGGAGTGATTGGGGACCATCGCTGAGCATTCAAACATCTAATTGCTGGAAACCATACTTCTGGGACTAGCGCCAGGTGAGTTGGCGGCGCTGCTGGCGGGGAACAGTGGAGGAGATGGAGTAGAACGTGTCTGTGTCTTGTCTCGGGCACGTTCCAGTCACCGCGGAGGGGACCGGGAACAAAACGCCTCCAAACTGTTCGCCCGTGAGAGACCGCTGAGCGAAATTTAGGACGTCATTGTGATAGTTTCGGGGGGAAAGTCGAGTCGAGCCACTGTTTACGCACGCTCTTCTCAAAGTCATTAAGGGATGAGTTACATTGCAGTTGCACACCACAAAAGGGAAAAATGTGAAGGCTTCTGCGCTTTTTTTTTTTTTTTTTTGAAGCTTGTGTGCAGAACAGGAGTGGCTGTGGCAGCTACCTAAAAGATGACATAATTGAAATTTACAAGCAATTAAGAATGTAGGTGTGTCAGTAAACCAAAGGTTATAGTCAAACTTTCTAACAGAACACAGTGTGGTAAGAGTAGGAG
>OMNZ01015837.1:7314-26989 GCA_900303255.1 Lesueurigobius sanzi
ATTATAAAACTCAATGAATGATCTAAAACGTTCTTTTGGTTTAATAAACATAATCTAGAGGGCTTTGCCTTTCATTATAAGCCATTTCTGATTTCAATTGATCAACTACAAGTCATTATTTGCTGTTCCTACAACTTGGATGAAGACTTTTGTCAGGGAGTGTCCATAATACTAGGTATATAATGAGAGATTAATTAATGAAGGATAAAAATAGCTTACAACTGATGTTTCACAACCCTGTCCTTCAAAATGACTGAGGAAAATGTTCCCTATAGCGAAACCACTGGATGGAAGACTTACTGTAAGTAAATTTGCGATATTTAGATAATATGACTAATGTCTTCTTTGAAAAGTAACCAGTAATTTGTAGACAAAGATTCTTCAGTCTTTGTCATGTGAAGCGCGTTGTGACTCTGCCTGTGAAAGGCGCTATCTTAATAAAGCTCTTCTTCTTCTTCTTCTTCTTCATCTGTACTCTGTAGTTGAAGTGTAGGACGTTTCGATCTTAGTCCAAAGATCGTCATCAGCTTAAAGGGACTATACCTTATTTTTTAAAATAATTTTTGAAATCACAAATAATGGAAGGAGCAAGTAAAATAAATTGATAGTTGTGGTCCACGTCATTCCTAACTTTTCTAACAAATTTCTAAAATTGTGTTTCTTCTTAGAGACGAGTTTATAAGCACATTTCACAGCTGGCAGGGTCACTTTTTAGGGTCATAGTCACAGAAATGCAAGAAAACAAGCCTGCAAACTCAGAAAATTGACAATAAATGCTTTATATTTAGATTTCCAGAAATGTCTGACTTTGCAATATACTAAAAAAAAAGGAAAAAAATAATTTCATTCCACTACTGGGAAAAAAATCAGGTATAGTCCCTTTAATAAAGACTTGAGCACGCTCGTGGGTCTCTAAGAGCAAACCAAAAGGAGGAGTTTACCTCTAAGTCCCTCCTCTCTTGGTACAAATGGTAGGAAAACATCTTAGTCTACTCACACTTAATATGGCTCGTCACCCTGGGCTAAATTCTAAGACTGTTGACACTTCCCTATATGGCCCTGCTCAGCCCAGTAGTCCAGGCTCATTAACATGACAGTGGAGATGGTTTCACTCCAACTAGTAATTGGTAACTAATAACTTTTTCTCACATACAATATAAAGAACAAAATGTTTGTTGTTTGCTATTTTGACAACATGACTTTACTTTACTTTCAATTTGATGGATAAAGTTAATATAATCCTAAAGTTCCACCTTTACAGTCTTCACTTAAAACAATATTTTCCAATATGTGCACATCGTGTTCTTAATAAAGATGTACCTGGCAACCTTGTGGCACTGTTCCAGTTTCGTTGGCAGATGGAAACCACAGGAGGAACATGATTTAAAACTGTCATTTTCTGTGATTAGCTACCAGCTGTCAGAAACACAAAGAAGCAAAAAAAACAAAACAATCAAAAACAAAGAAGAAAACTGTGACAATGCCAGCCTCTTATGGCACAAAAAAATGACATAAAGTGAATTGAGGTCAGTGTGGTGTTTCCCATCATGCCTCGTTTCTAACTTGAATAATTTATCCAACACTTGCACGTCTAGCATCACAGCTTTTACCCAAGAAGATCATGTACCTAACCCTCTTTGGGGAACAACACGAGACCCCCTTTTTCTTTTTTTCTTCTTTACTTGAAGTGCATTTAAGGGTAACCAGGCAAACAGATGACTGCAATAGCACATCCAACTCCATTATCACATCAAGGCAGGACTGGGGGAGGGCCAAACTGCTTCACTTTCTTTCTTCGAGCAATTTCAAGTGCATTTCATCCTCTGCCTGGCGCTCAATCAAAGAACAGAGACACTCCACTCACAGGCACTGCTGTTAACAGGGACTTCATTTAGGAGATACAGAATATTCCACTCAGTTGGTAAGTGCTATGGATAGTCCCACAGGAGCCCATGTCACTCTTGAGTTTAGAGTTTGTGCTCAAATAGTAAGACTGACGAGAGGTAATGGTAATAGTAAGAATAGGGATACTATCATGTTGAAATACTTTTGTCTTTGAGCTTCCGTGATCTATCTAGACTGCAACTCAGACGGGATAATCTGTGATTCAAAACAAATGTCTCAGTGAGTGTTTGTCTGTGACTGGGCAACTGAACCTCCTCCAGATCGCACCCACGCTCTATACAAAACAGTCGGGATGGCTTCCAATAAAATAAGAGGAGATTTTATTGACTAAAAGGAGTATTAAATATGGACTATAGGGCTGCCAGATATTGAAAAAACTTGTGATGTGCGATCCAGGTGGGCAATATTATGATTGCGACAAATGCAGGGCTAAAATGGATCGAAATTAGGAAAATGATCTCCATGCATAGTCATCAATTAGATGGAAGACTTTTTGTTTTAGTGATATTGTGGCTTCTTGCAATAAGATATTGCATCACCTAATGATACAGTCAAAAAAGCTGAAACAAACATAATTTTTTTTTCAGAAAGTCCAATTTTGTCAGTCCTGTAGTTTTTCTTTGCTCCTGAACAATTTTCCTGGCAGTTGTTGAAGGTCATGTAAACGTTAGATCAGGGACGTTTGAGTAGTTTCTGTTTCATTATGATTTCAAAAGAGAAGTCAGTTACAAAATCAGGAAGAGCTCGACTTGATTAAGGCTGTGAGAAGCAATTTTGCAGAAAATAGAGTCATCAAAGTCCTACCTAAACTCAGTTCTTTGACAATAAGTGGCTTCGCACAACCACTAACCATGATTGGAAAAAAAATATTTGTGTATTTCATATTCAATGAAAAACGGCCAAAAGATTAAAAGGGTATGTAAACTGCACAACTGCATATTGTGCAGCCCTAACATGGACATATGTATAAGAAATTACTTATGGATTTGTGAGTCTTTAGAATCAATGTGACTTCTACTACTATTAAGGGCTGTTTTATGACCATCATGTTTTGTGATTGCAATTGTATTTTGTGTAATTTACTTGTGTTTTTATTACTCTTTGTGAAGCACTGTTGTGACTTCTCTGTGAAAGGTGCTATATAGATACACTTTGCTTGCTAATATGGGCCAGAACAGTTCGCAGCAAGATTGACATTTAGGTTGAGAGTTGTAATTTACCTTTATGTACTGTATTTCTACACGCACAATTCTCACTCGCAACCCACATGTGCCAAACCTAGGTATTTACCATACATAAATATATAATGAAGGCACTGTGATAATGTGGTTAGCGTTGGTGCTAATCTAAAATAAACCCTTGAACTGTTCCTTCGATCTTGGCTTAAGATCTGTGGAAGCTCTCTCAGGAGCTGCTTTGCGGTCTCCCACAGCTCCCGACAGGTTGTCCCAGCTGATTGAAAAATGGGTAATTATTTCCAGAGACAGTGAAGCTTGCTATCATGTCCTCTCTTGGTTTTCTTTAAGGACAGCGAGCCTCGGTATTAGTCTGACATTAAGAACACTGTAATTAATGAGCGCTGACTTTGTTCCAGAAACATCTCATCGATTTGACTCAAGAGTAAATGAATCTAATCAAACCACGGAGCTACCAACTACACTAAGTGCCTCATCAGTGTCAGTGATGAGGCACAAAGCATGTAAATTCTCAGTCGTCCAGGTGGTAATTAAAGCTTCTACAACACTAGAGCCCACATCTGTATATCTGGTGGGTGTGGGGAGGTCACCAAAACCAGCCATGACGATGGGGGGGGGGTCATTGATGCCTCTTAACTTAACTCAATATTACCGAAGCACTTTTCGTCTCGACCAGTAAGTCTGAGTGGACAGATGGTGCTGTTGTTTTAGCTTGTCACGTGTGTCGCTGCCACAGTCTGACCGTAAACACACCTCTGAACAGATGCCACCGTTTCTCTCAAATCACCAAACTATTATACAATCCTGCCGCGAGCTGTTGATTGCATCATCTAATCATTTCCAACATCTCAATCTCTCCGTTTTCTCCCCCCGTCACTTTCGCTTTGTGTCCACTGATTGTTTGCGGTTTCTTCTACATCACAGCCTGGGATTTAGTTCAAAGCCTCAGCTGGATCTGTGCATATACGTGTCCTACTGTTTTCCCCACATATAGGTTAATGCAAGGTTTGTATAATACAGCAGAGTGACGGTAATCTTTCTGTATCCTTAATCAAGCCACGGATTAACTTTGGTTTCAGCCAGAACTTGTCCCTAGACTTTTCTTATAACCTAGCAACAAAGCAGCCACCTACTATTTAAAGATTGCAAAAGTGTTTTAGCTGCTACACAGACGCTCACATCCTTGTTATCTTTTTCTATTCCAGGCATGCTAATTTCACACAATATGTATCACCGATATTGTCGCAGATAAAATGTAATATGTTATTTATTTATATTCAAATGTTAACTGGTGATACAGCAACACTTTCGACAATCTGTCTCAAATAGTACTGTATCTGTAAACCCATCTGGATGCTTGCGTAACAGGGACAGGTGGCTCGCTCAGGAGAATGCAACGAGAGGTTTACACACAAGCCACACTGGCTAGTGGCTAAAACATACATCCAGTCTATCAAATAAAGGGGTGACTAACTTTGAACTGAGTTAGTAAAGCTGGGCAATTAATATAAAAATGTAAATTTCATGAAAATTGCAATCTCAACTTTGGTCAATCTCAGTGATTGTTCTTTTTAATCATCTACAGCAGGGGTCACCAAACTTTTTCCAACTGAGGGCTTCTTTAAGAGCATTAACTTGTCCGAGGGCTACCACTTTAAAGATAATATAAGACTTAAAGTTACACTGTTTAACAATAGGATATTGACCATCTTATATCAAAATATATTAATTTTTTTAAAGTCACAGAAATAGCTGTATTTTTAAGAATTAAATTAAGAATTAGTGAAAGAAAATGAAGTGTTTGCACCTGGATGGCCGCAGGTATAGGGTTGGTGACCCCTGATGTACAGTCTTTGGCCGTAATAATATAATAATAATGGTTTACACTTGTATTGTGCTTTACAAGCCTATGCCACAACATTCTCAAAGCTCTTGTCATTATTCATTCAATACTCAGTGGTGATAAGTTCCGGTTGTAGCTGCAGCTGCCCTGGCATAGGCTGCAAATCGGTGGCATCAGCCCCTGACAATCTACAGCATTCACAGGTGGTGGCTAAAGTGTCTTCTTACACTGAGAAGTGTGACTCCTATCACCGGTTATCCTTCAAGGGGAGTACAGTTTTGAGCTTGTTCTGAGCACAGTCATGTAAACATTTCAGTAAATATAGTGAAGTCTAAGGAAAAAAGGTCAAGTTATTGTCTTTAATTATGTTGAAATATCATCTTGGCTATAAACTCTCCAGGTTGAACTCCTCGTAAGTCGCAGAGTTACAGAACTTCAGTGTTTTTGAAGTAGCTCCTGCTGTTTTTGTTACGTAAAAGTAGTTCATTGGGTAAAACTGTTGTTGTCCCCTGATATTCAAGGCCTTTCTTGTCTATGGCTATGATTTATATCGCTAAAAGCACTAGTTTGTTTTCAGTATGATTTTTTTTTTATCAAAAATTGAAATTGGCCTGTATGAGAAAAATAAATTGCTAAAGTGCTATTTTGCACAGCTGTTTTATAATTTACTGTGTAATGAATCAAATTGGCAGTAACAGCACATCATTTTAGTGAAAATTATATCTTACCTGTGTTCATGAACCTTATTAGTAAAAGCTTCATTTTAGTTTTTTTAAATAAACAATCTAAATGAACATGGAGTTGGATCAATATCAGATAAAACCACTGCCCAACCCTTCCTGGAGTTGTGCCAAGTTGTGCTTGAATAGATTATACATATTCAGTCCATCTTCTTCTCAAGAGCTGAAAACCCTTGCCCCCTCCACGTCAGGAGGTGATGCTCCTCCAAACAGCATCACAAAACTTTCTAGCTAAAAATCTGTCAGTGTTCACTTTTAGGTTAATTTAACTGGCCTCATTTATCATTATGTTGCAGTTAGAATAACCACCTTAAAAGTTGAAGTCCAAAAGCACACAAAATATTCTATCCCAAAAACCCAGTTAACTTGGCTTTGCAACACAGAAAAGTGGATCCCTCATTAAATCAGTAGGGTCCAGGCATTTGTATCCTTTGATATTTGGGTTCTTTTATTCATACATGTTTTTCCACTCAAATATGCATAATTTAAGTCAGAAACCCTGATCAAAGTGTCCAAGCGTATTTAAAAAAAAAAAAAACAATTAAAATATGGGATGTGTAAAATGTGTCTGCTCAAGCAAGTTTTTGGTGAATATGTAGCTAATGGGACAAACAACCAATATTATGAGCTTGAGCGAGATGAACGCCACAACTCTTCTGGTTAATAGTCCTGTATGTATCTCAACCCAAACTTAAGTTGTCCAAATCTTAGAAAAATAGTCATGTCACGGCAATTTCCTTGACTGTAGATCACGACTTTAAACATTTTCTATGTGTAAATAACCTACTCTATGCAACAAAAGTGTTTTGCTTTGAAGTGATCTATCAATCTACATATCTTTAGTTGTGGCATTGCTATATTTCTCTTACATCAAGCTGTAGTGAGAGTGTGAAACATTTGCATTTTGATTGTTTCCATCACTGTGCAATGGCAGCAAAACAAGGCTGTGTTTTCTAAGGATTTTTCCCCAGACAGACACCATCTTTTCAAAATGCCAAATGAGTCACGACCTTAGTTCACCCCTCAGAGCTTTTTGGCACACTCTGTCCACAGAATGACATACAAATGTCCGTAACCATTGTGACATTTTGATCTCATAATCCCGGTACAATATCCTTAACTGGAAAGCAGCTATTTGTGATTAAACTCCCACAGAATATTATGAAGAATAATAATTATTTTTTTAGGCTTATCCTCTACCGGTTATAGGAGATTGCAGCCTATCCAGCTGCTTTAGGGATGAGGCAGCGCATATCCTGGACGACTAATTAGTGAAATGACATTCACACTGAAAGGTTTTCATTCATTCAATTACTGTGGCCAATTTCAGAATACGCACATTATTGAACATCTGCGTATCTAATGCAAATGAACAAGCATTGCACAGTAACGCTTAAGATACTAATTGTATTCGCAAACTCAAGTCAATCCATTTCAGGAAAGCATAAACTCTTTGGTCACATCATAATTTGTGACATCGTTTGTGAGTCGACAAACTATACACGTTATGCTATCCCCAAACCAAGTTACATTGCAAAAGTTAGATTGCAATCCACCGCACTTCATGAGACAAGTGGTTTGCAGCAGGGACTCCAGACATAAGAAAAGGCAAAATGAATCAATTACCATGATAATGCTTCCAACGTGGAACATTTTAATAATGCAGCACCAGATTACATTTGAGAACTTCCAGCATAGAAATAGGCCAGAAATATGAAATATGCAGCGTGCTCAAAATGCTCTTCCTACAGGCTCATCGTAATCATGGCAGTCCAGTATATTCCACACTTTAAAAACATAACTAAGTACAAAAGAAAGGTTTTATTGATTTAATCTATACAAAACTTAATCCAAATTTGGTTTTGATGACACTTTGAACAGGTCAATGTTGAACCAAGGACAAAATAACTACGTTTTGACCAATCAGTGTATAATAAATGTATAATAAATGATATGCCCACTCCTTGTGCAGTACTGTAAAACATGAGGTTTGTTTACCCAATGTGGGCAAACCCAGGTCTCCTCACTCCTCTGAGGACAGCCATATCATTCTTTTCAACCACTGCTTTTTCTCTAGCTAAATATAGAGAGCCGGCACATAAATAATGTAAAGTGTTAAAGAAGCACTAATGTTGTGGAGCGGTGCTTCAATCAATAGCGGGCATCAGGCCGGTGTAATTTCGGCTTGTACAAGACAGTCTGATGAGAAAGCCTTGGAAGAATTAAGCTTTTTTTTTTTTTTTAACTTGGCTTAGGCTACTGATGCAAAGACGGAGGCAATAATTGGAGATGATGTTGGACTGCCTTTTGGCTTCAGAGAGTCATGTTACAGCAATGAACAACACACAGAAGATTTGGAAACGCATTACATGGAGCAAGTTGTCTAGACTCTTGTATTTGGCTTATTATTGATTAGCACATAATAAAATAAATAATTTGATATGGATGGAAATGTAGATTTTCTGACAACTGGCAGCAGATGGCTTATTTCTTTCAGAATCCAGTCACTTGTGACCCACTACAACTGTGTAGATCTAACCTACTTACAGTGCACAGTGTAACTTAAACAAGAGGTCTATTCTGTGCGTAAAAACCTCCGAATAGGCAATAGCGCAAAAGTGTCACAGCACAAGGGAAACAGAAGCCCATTATCCACAAAGTGTGAAGAGCCGACCCGAAACCCCAACTCGTGCGTCACACTTTGGCCAAGACACGCGCACACCGACACCTCAGTGTGGATTCTCACGTGCCAAACAAGTCAACAAGAACACGCAAAAGTCACCTCACCATGGCACGCACTCGCGCTTGGACTACTTTACGCCAAACTGTCCTCTCTCTCACACCAACCTTTCTGCTGCTTGAAGGACTGGATGGATCCCGAGTGGTGCACCATTGCGACGTTGATACTGCCTCCAAGCCGCTAATTAAATTCCGTTGTCCGTAAAAGCAAATATCAGACTACACGGGGATCTATGGTGGGCTTGCGTAGGTGTTTTCGCGGCTCCCATCCTGCCAAACGCGATCACTGGCGATGATGCGCAAACCCCAGCAACACCTGTCTCGCGCTACTCTCCTCCTCTCTCTCCCTCTCCCTCTCTCTAGCCTCCTCCAGTATCGTCCATGGCTGTTGTCATGGCGACGGGGCGGCAGGGGAGGTCCTCGGAGATGGACACGTCCCGCTCGCGTCCTGATTTACTGATTTCAAATAAGCTGCGCAAAACGAGCACGCCCCGAGCACACGCACCGACAAGGGCAACTATTGATCGGGCCGTTAGTCACACCGTCAATAACTATGAAGTTTATCAAGAGCTCTGGATCTTTTCAAGTCTAATAAATCTGTATATGGCACACAATCAGGGCGAGGAAGGGTTGTAAATAGGCAAGGCACTACTCTGAGTGTGCACAAGGGACAACCCAGCGAGTCTAGACTTGGATAGTCCAAAGGCCTATAAATCAATTGAACACCCCTCAGAACAGACCTCAGCCAAGCCATCATAACAATATAACTAATAAAGTTTATTTGTATAGCACATTTAAAAGCAACTTCAGTTGACCAAAGTGCTATTAAAACACAATACAAATAACATATAAAACAAAACTACAAAAACCAACATACACTCCACTAGCTTGAAAATTAAAAATGAATTTAAGTTATTATAATTGTGGAAGCGTTTCATATGAGAACTGCTGAACTGCTCTACTGGTCCACCTTATTATGGGTTGGTATTTTTATTGTGCCTTCCAAGGCAATGCGACTCACAACATATTATTCTCTCCCTCCCTGGTCACACAGTGGCTGTTGTAACAAAAGCTACAGCTTCCCCGGGGCACTGTGTTGCTGCTAAATGACAACATCTATCTTGCAATGGTACAAAGCCTTTTCAACATTTTTAGATCCAGACAGTGATCTAAAGTTCTAAACCCATGGGCAAAACTTATTTTATCGTTGTCCTTAAAGGCACACTGTGATGCATTCCAGGTTATATGTTACTATGTTTCAAAAGTGACAAAACTATCACAAACTCCAATCATAATCAAACATACCAGCGATGCCAAACAGCTCCTAATGATAAGCTAGATGCAGACAATGCTATTAATGGGTGCCCTGGGTCGGTGCCTGGGTGCTGTGGCCGATGTGCTGCTCCCGACGCAGACGGCTCCTCTGATGGTACTTCCTTACCTGGTTCATCTGCACTTATTGGCTTACTTACTTGCACTACTTTATTAACACTAATGATGTGTGTGCGTGTGTGTGTGTGTGTGTGTGTGTGTATGAGTGCATGTATCCGTGTAGGAGTGTGTGTGCATTTGGATGGGTGCCAGAATGATGTGTGATGCTGATGTGTGCGACAATTGTCTATTGAACGCACTTGTAAATACAGGATGTAGGGGTGGGAGTTGGGTGTGTAAATTATTTTTTATGTTTTTAATCTGTAAAGCACTTTGAGTTGCATTTTGTATGAAAAGTACTTTATAAATAAAGTTTGATTGATTGATTAAAATACATTTAAATCTCATGTTTGTCCACTTCAAAGTAAAGCAAAGGAGCAACATGTCTATGGAGACGAGCTGGTGATGACCTGCTCTTAGCAAAGTTATGATATAGGTCTGAAAAGACGCAAACCCACTCACAGAAAGGACACATTTTTGGGGGAGATTTTTCAACAAAAAACAAGACTAAATCAGTTACCATGATAATGCTTCTAAAGTGGAACATGAATGCAGAACCAGAATACATTGCCTACAAATGTACCATAAATATGACATATGCAGCATGCTTTTTTGAGGGATTTTTCAGAAAACAAAACAAAAAAATACTCGTTTTTTAAATTTATTGCATGGCTGAATTGTTAAACAGTATGGCTTTAACTAAACTAATCCTACCATAAATACTGAAGTTATATTTTTAGTTCGGGAGACTATTCGTTTTGTTGTAGCTGTTGAAACCATGAGACTGTGAGAAATACTTCAAACAATCAATACTGCAGCTCACTTCTTTCACACAATTCCTGGCTCAGCTGTTTTCACACACGCTGCACATACAGGGAGTGGAATCAACTAAAAAAGTACTATGTGGGAGTTTTCAGAGTTGGTTTAGGAGCTTTGACTGTTCATTATACTTAAACCATGTGCCTTTAAATCCTTTCCCCTCCATCAAAAATTACTTTGCAAATAACATCCCAAAATCTCTTCTTTAGATATTTCAATTTTCTATATTAAATAGCTTAGCAATCTGCTGTACGCAAAGCTACTACAAAGCATAAACAAAAACATCCAAAGCAGGCTCTGGCCGTGTTACTGTATATGCATGGCTGGCAAAAGTGTGTGATATTAAGTCCTCATAGTTTGGAAATGCCACTGTTTACTGTTTGGCCTTTGTCTAAATATTAGACCAGCACTGCCCCCTCTAACCAGAACAATAAACTATTAGGGTTTTTTTTGTATACAGTCTTCTGAATAAAGTTACATGAGGAAACTTTATTGGACAAACGACACTTAACACGGAGTTCATTTCGAGTACAGATGGAAATCGTGGGAGTGGGAGACATAATATGTGAGCAAATTGTCCTGGGTCTCTCTGTCTCTGTCTGTAACTCTGTCCTGTATTGTACTTTATGTTCAATGTGTTGGTCACCTTGAAAACGAGATGCTGCATCTCAAGGGGTTTTCCTTCAATAAATTTCAATTAAAATTATTCTTGGAGCTAAATGTCTACAGTAATGCTACATTATCTCACACACCCTGCATAAAACCTCTACTGACACTCGTTTTGATTTAGACATTACACAATAGACACTATTAAGATTAAGATTAAGGTGTAGGCTACTTTATTGTCCCCATGTATACAGTATCATGAATGATAAATCATCTCACTCGCAAAAAGGCGCCTCCTAGAATAAAACAGGAGTACAAAAAAAGACACTGTCATTCCCGACCCAATTTGCTTTCTGTAATTAAGTTGGCAGCAAACAGTTTGATTTGGAGGTCACACAGTCACCAGCTCGTACAGATAATGTTGGCCTGTGACTACTATTGTGTGGCAGTGCCTTTTAGTCACAATATTTGGCCCGTGGTCCAGTTCTTTTCCATCAATCTCAGCGTGTGATGGACTTCTGGGGAGCAGTCTGGCATCTGTTGAGGATGCAAATACCATCTGCTTTGTGGCCCTCCTCCTCCCATCACTCCAAGGGTCTTATTGGGAGGCATGAGACAGGGCTAAGTGTGCCAACCTTCAGCCTAGATCAGTACATTTATTTAATTGGAATGATGAATAATAGACAAGCCACACATATATACAGCCAAATACAAGCATTGTTGTTTTCTCCTATTCTAGTGCAGTCTGATAATCAGAGATATAGGTCAGATGACAGCGCTGCAGAGGGAGCAAAGACTTAGCATAATAATATACTGCCATCTGGTGGCTTAAATCGGGAACAAAATGCTTCAGTTATTAATGGCTTACAAATCTTATTTAAAAAGTTATAAGCACCATTTAGGCTGTGCAGGAGCTTGGCCTGGCTTTAAGGTCGAAAGTGAGTCAACTTCACAGACTCAAAGGATTGAGTGTGTAGGATAAACTAGATGCCATGTGTATACTTTTATATACACAGTATATACGATTTTGATAGTTAGTTACACAGGTTCTTCAAAAGGGGGCACCAAGCCAGAATCTGTACTGCAGTGAAGAGGTCAAGGTCAATAAAGACATTGAATGAACTGGGAGGATATGTGAATCTAAGTTAAGCACGATGGGTAGCCTATAAGTCAGAATAAAATATCAATTAGCTGCCAAGAGCCAAGACCACTATGTACTAGTTATCTGTAGGACTAAAGGTAAGATATCTATATGTAAAAAGAAATAATAACCTCTTATTTCTCAGTGACATTGAAGACAGAGGCCAATTATCAACAGAATCTATAGATATTAAGGCTTAGCAGGAGACTGTAAAAGATAATGGTGTGTGACTAACCTGAGAGCTGCTCGCCGTCTGAGTCTGTAGCTGCCGACTGGAGGCTGTTGTTGGCCATGGAGCTCCAGGAGTGACTGAGACCAGCGTTGGTGTGAACATGGTTGGTGTCCCCAGAAGAAGTCCCGCTCTCCAGCAGAGGCACATACATGCATCTGTCCTGAGAACATGATCCTGGGAAAATAATATGCACGGACACAACGGTCAATCACAGACATCCTCGATTTCAATCAACATCCCAAATAATAATAATTAAAAAGTTGGTAAAGACTCAAATGACATCAGCATACTAGAAGGTTATCACTCTGGCCTTGCAGAAAGAACATCCCAGGTTCAGTAGCCAGGTCACGTGGAACTTTGGAACAAGTGGTTTTCCTTTGTATTCTCCAGTTTCCACACAAACCCAAATCATGCATAATCAGTTAATCCTCCATGTAGGTACTAAGATCTGGAAATTATGCCAAATTGAAAGACAAAATAATATGATAAAATAATTGCCCCACTGGAACAATAAAAGGATGTCTACTTTGTCATCCAAGTTTTACAGGGCACCAATAAAAGTACTAATATTGGTACAAGTAATTTGTATTTTCAGAGGCATAATGAATTAAAATGATAAGCTCTCCTCTCATGTTTCTCATAAATAATTCAACTCTTGTTACGGTTCTTTTTGCAGATCGACACTTGACACCAATGGAAAGCTACCGTCTGTGGCTTTCTGTAATTATCTCTTTTATTTGATCAAGTGAATAATTAATAACAACTAAATGTGTCTCGCCAGACAAAAAAAAAAACATTTTAAACATCAACTGGGAACATACAAATGAGCGGGTCCATGACAATATTTATTTCTTATCAGAATCAGACTTCAAATGCTTGGAGAACAGAGGCAATGATTCAGCCCCTGTGTACTGTCTCATTGCCTCAAGCTGTACTACCTTACCTTGCACCAACAAAGAAAGAATCATATGCTTATATTTGTTGACAATAGGAAGCTTATAAATGTGGATGTACAGTGGTGAACATGGTTAAGAGATGCCGGAGGCACATGGCAGCAGTCGTCCTTCAAACAACATGAGTCATTATTATCTGAAGTGAACACTGTGTAGATCACGCATTGCAACTTTATAACAATGCACTGGGAGGTTGAGTAAGACAATTAAGTGTAACCGCTGCAGCTTCTTTTGTCCAAATTTCGACTATATTTAAAATATAGTTTGCTTCTAGCTATGAAATCATTCACAAAACGGACACTTAATAATAATAGAAACCGCTGGATCTCCCCAACTCAAATATGCTTTAATTCAGGACCATCCAGGTTACTTCCTCAGGGCTGTTATTGTTTTGCTGCTATCAATGTGTTTATGAAACGTGCACCTCAGACCGTAACGCCTCTAGTCCTTTATGGCTCGATGCTTTTTAGAGTGACATGTACATGTAGCCATCCAAGGCATCGAAACAAAACAAACAAAATGCAGCATAAAAGGCTGTTACAAATCAATAAGAGCAAAAGTAAAATAATTTAAAAAAAAAAGATCTTTTTCTAAGCCAGTTTACAAGTTGACAATGAAAAGGAAAAAAGAAAAAACAAAAGCTGACATGGAAAGTTAAATTAATGCCGTAGTCCATTACAGCTGAGTGCAGTAGGTACAGTCCTGAGGTAGATCAATTGATGAGCATGTATTTCCAGTATGTGCTCTCTGGAAATCAATAATTAATTTAAACAAATACACATCAAGACTCAGGTTCGCTACGTTGCACTAAGGTAACTGTGCTAAGAGTTGCATTAAACATTGATGAGCCTAAATCTAAATGACTATCACCTTATCGTGTCTGGTCTAACCTAATACATGTATTTTTATGAACACTTTGCACGGACCATATAGTAGATGTAATTCAGTTTGACAACAGTTGAACACTTAGTCACTTGTTAACTGGATAAACAGAGGCATTAGGGTTTCGAAGTATACGCCGATACAGTGTTGGAAACAGATTATGCTCTTGAAGGCCTTTGTGACCAAGTCTGTGGAAGGCGCTTTACAAATAAAGTTCTTCTTCTTCTTCTCCTCCTCTTACTTCTTCTTCTTCTTCTCCTTCTTCTCCTCCTCCTTCTTCTTCTCCTTCTTCTTCTCCTCCTCCTTCTTCTCCTTCTGCTTCTTCTTCTTCTCCTCCTCCTCCTTCTTCACCTCCTTCTTCTCCTCCAACTTCTTCTTCTCCTCCTACTTCATCTTCTTCATCTTCTTCTCCTCCTTTGTCTTCTCCTCCTACTTCTTCTTCTCCTTCTCCTCCTCCTCCTTCTTCTTCTCCTTCTCCAGAAAAGAGATTCCCCCAAAATCAAAGTCTCTGATCAGATAAAAAAAAATCCTCTGATGAAAGAATAATTTACTTCCTAAAATCCAATTTAAAAACCTAATATTACATTTTGACCTTTACTTTGACATAAAAAGTGTGCAGAAGAAGTGATTAGGACAGACTCCTAAATCATATTTTTCATTCTTCTTTTTATAGCATCATTCTTCCACGTCACGGTAAATCAAGCGCCCTCTAATATGTGGTTGGATATTTGCATATTGATTTATCAGATGATTTACGCTGGATGCCCTGCCCACCGTACACTACATTTTCATCTTGATGTGATCTGTTTAGATATAGCCTATTAATGCAGTAATGTGCATTGTGCTATTCTGGGTTGTTGTTCTTTGATATCCTCCTCTTATTAAAAAGAAAAAGAAAAAAAAAAGCTTGAGGTTATAGTTCACTGGACAGCGGTATAAGCATAACTAATGCTTTCTGAATGATCGAGGCTCTGACTTCTCACATCAATTAACTTTTTTGCACATGGATCAACACAAATACAGAATCCCCTATTAGCGTACAGGACAGCGCCATCATTTTGTCATTTTCATCTTGGCCGGAGGCACGAATGATTTGAGGCGGCTAATAAAAGCAACAGCAGCCATGTATTGGATAGCTCATTACTCTGTGTGAAGACGGTGTTTACTAGAAAACTGTTTCCATGTACAGTATGTGCGTGTTTTTCTGAAGGTTGTGGAAGGATGGAAGAGGAATTCTAATCACTAGAAAGATCAGTCTCCTGCTATTATTGTCCTGATTACGATGAGCTAAATTATGTAATTTCTTGAAACTTGAAAAGTGTTAATTAAAAACATTGGGAATGTAAAGCTTGGAATAATAACAACAACAACAACAACAACAGTATTGGTAAAAGAACAAGGCATATTTTGTCAAAACATTAAGTCAGCACATTAAGTGTTTACTCATGCTCTTAGTATCCCCAAAATTTCCTTTATGTATCCACACAATACATGTGGCTCTAATGTAAACAATCCTGAGATTTTGTATCAGTTTACAATTTCAGATAAAAAATATAGTGAATGAAATATGAAATATAATTTTTGAAATAACACGGCCAATAGAAAAACTTTAACTCAAATTATAAAAGTTATCCGTGACCCTACCTGGTGAGCTGCCCAGAACCGGCGAGGCAGTGGTGTCCATCGCATGCACCTGTCATTTAGACCAAATCCCACAAGAATTGCAAAAAGATCTTCTTACAATGCTACATGGGCAGTTTCATGTTGTAGCCATCCCCTCACCGCTGCTGCACACAGAGCTGTGAAAAAGCCGGTCAGCGCAGACAAGATGAATGGGTGGAGTTTTGTCAGACGAAGCACGGCGTTAAACTCTCTATTGATTGACACTGCACTGACTGGACAGAACTGCTGTAGGGGACTCCCTCCGTCACACGACACTCGACTGATATTAACCAGTCATTACACACAATATCTCCACGCACATTGTGTCCAACAATGTTTTCATTATCCTTGATTTCATACATGGTGTTTTTTATTCATCAAACAATTTATTTATTGTGACCTACCTGTAACATTTAGCCCACCTCACACATAGTGGCTCCAGCAACTTCATGTTTCCTGCAAAAAAAACAAACAATTTAGTTAAACTATGTATTGAAATGTACTCAGTGTTGGGGAGAATACTTTGAAATTGTATTCAGTTACAGAATACTGAATACTTGAAAGATTAAAAATATGTAGCAACACTTTTACACCAACTGTTGTCTCTCTTCTTTCTCTCTTCTTTCGTTCTCTCTCTTCTTTCTCTCTCTCTCCTTCCCCTCTCTCTCTCCCTCTCTCCTTCCTCTCTCTCTTCTTTCTTTCTTTCTTTCTCTCTCTCCCCTATCTCTCTCTCTGTCTCTCTTCTTTCTTTCTTTCTCTCTCTCCCTCTCTCCTTCCTCTCTCTCTGTCTCTCTTCTTTGTTTCTCTCTCTCTCCTACCTCTACCGCATATTTTAAATACATGTATTTAGTTACTGTACTACTGTACGACACTAAA
The DNA here is from genome assembly GCA_900303255.1 of Lesueurigobius sanzi. Classification (NCBI taxonomy): domain Eukaryota; kingdom Metazoa; phylum Chordata; class Actinopteri; order Gobiiformes; family Gobiidae; genus Lesueurigobius; species Lesueurigobius sanzi. Next base: position 24,340 of record OMNZ01015837.1, read on the forward strand.
TATTATTCAATGTGACTTAAATACAATGAAATTTCATTAGTTATCAACAATGTGTCATTGAAGCAATTATTTCAGCTGTGACTTGCTGTACCCTACTCAATACAACTGTGTAACGACCCCCCCCCCCCCTGTAATAGGTTGTGTTCACGTTACATCACAACATTCAGGACAAAATATCTTATCATGAATATGTTCAAAAGTGGTGAGAGTATCAAAAGATAGGCGTGATTTTGGTCAGATGAAAGGACTCTCAGCCACAAGATTAGAGTGTCAGATTTGATCCAAACTCTAACTAACAATTAGGTTTAACATTTCCAGATTTTGTAGCTAATTTGAAAATTCCCTTCAAAATTATATATTTATGTTGGAAAAGCTATCTCTCTCCCATACAGTTCTATTGCCACTTCAACTGAAATTATGACATGATCAAATTGTACAATGTGAACTATCATAATGTTTTGAGGGATTTAGCAGACTTGTCTCTGGTTTAGCCACAAGGTGGTGCTGTTGAGTTGCGTTGCGTTCAAGAATAAAAAAGTTCAAAATATATTAGACAAAAAAAAGATGACTGGCCTGTGCCTGATTTAAATGCAATACATTCACATTCACCTAATTGATTTACACAGGTACACTTAAAACGTGTTTGCAGTAGTTTAGTTTAGTCATCAATGAAAATAAACGCAATAAACTTCTGGGTCTTGAACATAGCCTACCAGGATACTGCAAACGGATCTCTCTGACCAAAACAACCAGTGTAGACATTTACATTTTTCCAATGCCGCTGCGTCTAAACACGAGGTGGTGGGTGTTTGCATAGTCCCTGTTGCTTGCCTAGATGGCTAATGTTTACCTCAAAAGAAGTAGGCCTAGTGCTTTACCTCTGCTAGCTGTCGTCAGCTAATGCTAACAGCCCCATCATCGCTAGCTAGCGGTGCCTAATGCCATACGAGGAGCCCAAAGCCAGTGCCAGGGGGAGAAGCTGCCTTATTTATCAGCACTACAGCATAAACGGATATCCCCGCTTAATAGTTAGTAGATAACTACATTGAAGTGTACAATTATCATTTGTGTTAAAATTCACTGTTGCCTTTTGCGGCCTGGGAAAAGCAGAAGGATGGGAATGTGTTTACCGTGCTTTGGGGGTGCGGCGGACGATGTGGTAGTCACACCAGATCCTGTGAGTAACTAAAAAACACTTTTTTGTGCAAAAGCTGAAATATTTAAGGAAGTTGTACACTTTCTATTAGTGAGGGTAAATAATAACTAAAATTATGTAAATGGAATGTTAAGTATTCATAGCAAGGCCTTGGACCACCACCACATAGTAGTACTTTAATAACAATAATAGGCCTAAATGTTACTGTTTTTGAACACTCAGAAACGCGTTAAATTACATTGCATTATTCGTTCACGTGGTGGTAATCAATCAAAGATACAGACAACACAACACAACAGTCAACTGATGGAAGCGAGGCTGCCTGCGCCATAGCACACACTACAGTATTCATACACAGGTATGGTGTGAAGTGAAGTGTCTTGCCCAAGGACACAACGACGGTAGCATCTGCTGGAGCTCGGTTTCTAAGCCACTTAGAAACCGAGTGTTTTTACCTATGTATATAACACAGCTATGATTTTAACAGGACACAAGGAGGAGACAACTGGCAGAGGCTGCAGAAAAGAGACAGAAGGAGGTGGGTGCCAAGTTCATATTTCGAAATTGCCCAAATACACATAATTGCACCAAAGATTTCATTTTGGTACAATCACAGGATTTCCTGGGAAGTGGTAATCTTTGTGCTAAGGTTCACTCTCTCATTGCCATCCCATGCCGTATTTCACTATTGTTGCTGGAGAATATAAAGAAGCAATCATTTAAGTATTACACATAGTGTAGTCATTTGTTGTGTACTGTAGACATATTAGGAATACTGATTTGGGTTTTAAATATGTTCTTTTTTCCACTAGGACTGCACGATTTTGACAAAAAACCTAATTGAGATTTTTTTGGACAGAAATTGCGATTTGATTTGCGATTTTAATATGTTTTATGCAATTCAGTATTGTCAAAGCATGGGATGATATGGAAATTTTGACTCACATTTTCCTTGGACACATTATCTGTGATTCACAATATCATCACAGTAATTATCTGCTGTAGTTGAACTGACTTCTTGTTCAACTGTCTCCTTAATTACACCTTAATGTCTCCCCGCAATTACCAATATTATTGTTTATTGTCACAGCCCTAGTATTGTCAGTTAAAGGTTTAATATACGTCTAAAACTGCTTTTATACATTACAGTAGGAATCATTTATTGTATTTCAGCTTCATGAAACGCTGGAGATGCAAGGCAGAAAAAACCCTCAGCCTTTGGGGTTAGGTTATTGCAGTTTTCAAAATTGCGATGTTGATTAAATAATTGAATCTTGCAGCCCTATTTTCCACACAGCATTTGGTCTGATTTTTATTATAAGCCAATGGCAGAATCAGAAAAGAAAATCAGAAATTTCACATCAGAAAAAGTATGGTATGGTATGATTTTATTGTACACTTGAAGATAGTTCAGGCTGTTGACTCCATAAACTGATAAGATGCTAGATGCACCTCATGAGTCATTTTTACTGTACAGAGAAGCCACTTGAAAAT
>OMNZ01015837.1:27009-38074 GCA_900303255.1 Lesueurigobius sanzi
AAAATACGTAAGAACAAGACAAAAGTGGCACAGAGGTGAGTAGGCATAATAAACCACATAATACCCCTCCCTTTCCCAAACTGATCCCTGAATGTCCAGTGTTGGGAGTAACTCATTACAAAAGTAACTAGTTACAGAAATATACTACTTTTTTCAGTAACTGGGGAATATAATATATTACTTAAACAAAATACAGTAATATATTAGTTATTACAATTGAAGTAACTCAAGTTACTTCAAGTTACAAGTGCAACTCAAATAAGATGCAGCACCAAATCAAGTTGGATACTGGCGTAGACGTGATTTGTAGCTAATTTCGACAAAACAAGAGAGAATGGAGACGACTGAGGAAAAGGAAATCTTTGATTACACTTGAGCTCGGTGGCATTCTCCCTTTTTTCAGTTTATATTTTGCTAAAAGTAACTCAAAGTAGTGTAACTGAGTTACATTTTTGAAACTACTATGTAATACAAACATGTTACATTTTTAAAGCTGTAACTAGTAATATAGAATATATTACAATTTTGAAGTAACTTGCCCAACACTGTGACTGTCACGTCTTCTTATCTAATCACGATACTAAGTTTCACAGCTGGAATGGATTCACACTTCACTATTTCGCTATGGAGAGTTGCTCACAGTCACTCTGACTTACCTGCGCAGGCGTAAAAGTAGGATCTGTCTTGTGCTCGTGCTTTGTTGGTCTGTGGCGGACAAACCCAGAGCTGTGACTGTTTGCGCTTTATGTTAAAATTATTACAATTGTTCCCGTTTATTTTTCAGACAACATACAGGGGTGTTAAAAATCCAGAAGCAGTCGAAAGGAAAAGAAAAAAACAAGAGGAGATGGAAAAACAGGAGATGACCACATCGGTCTCTGGTGGCGGTGGGCTGAAGGTGCGTGTTCCTAATGTTCAAAACTTACTTGATCCAATCTTCACTGTTATATGTTATTGAGATGTTCTTACTTACCAACTTTATTTTCCAGTGGCAAGTTGGATAACAATATTGATTGCACAATCTTGAATTCTGAAATCCAAAAATGAAGTAACGCTGCAGCTCAACCTGAATATGAAGACAAAAGTGACTGATATTTATTTGAAATAATTCATTTATTTATGTGATTATTATTATTATTATTTTTTTCATACTGACAGTCAGAAAATTTGCACAGAAAAACATAGTTGACATTTCTTCTACCCTGTTGCCAATAGTCATAGGAGACTGATTTACTGGTAATTTACTCCACACTACACTGTACTGTCATGAATTGTATATTCAAGAAATATTTTCCACCCTCTTGATGTTCACAAAAAAATGACCATTTGAATTCATAAATTGATTGTGCACATCCAAGAATTATTTTTCAATAGAGTAGCCTTTTTAGTAAGCACAGTATTGAAATATATTCATAAAAAATGCTGAAAGTCTGACTCTATAGCCAACGTAACCTGAAGGAGTTGAACTTGCTGCACTTTCTGCTGGTCTCTGGCACTGCACCCTCAATGGGAGACTTTTCATACTGTTTGAAGCCCTTTATAACTTATGCATAATAATAGACAATGTACAGAATGGCTGCTTGATGATTTTATATGCATATGACACAGACACAGATGGATAGATGAATGTTGTTGGAGAGTTTGTATGGAAAACCTGCCTACTTCACTGTGTGCATTTCTCAAGGCTGCGATGCTTCTGGTGCTTTTGCCAATTTTAGATATAGTCAGTGTTATTTCCTACAATAAAGTACAATTATTCTACTATGTCTGGTGTTTTGCAATGTGGTAAAAGTAGTTTGAGCAACAGTAATATATGAACATGAAGTATAAACTGTGTACTTGAAGATTTTTTTCATGAAAGCAGTAAATTTGGAGGCGTAAGCCGTAAGCAATCAAATCAGGTCCTCTGTGGTATCGGTTAAAATAATAGTTTCACATGTAGTTTTATTGAAATGTAATACTTCAGTCTCAAATGCATGTTTTCAAGAAAATATACAACCTTGCATAGTTCCATTTATACAGTTCAATTAAATCCTTAAAAAAAAAAAAAGGATCACCAGTATATTTTGTTGCCACCAGAGGGCAGTAAAGTACAAGAAGTGAAAGGAGGAAGAATTAATTGGCTAAGTACTGCTGCATGTAGAAAAAGAAATATATGATTGTCGTTGCAATTCTAAAAACACAAAAAGTGAAATATTTCAACAATGTCGCAAACAAAATACATTTTACATAATTGCTTAAACATATTTACAGTAATGAGGCATGTTTGTCAATCATACAAGAAAAAACAACAGTGCAGTGTTTGCAAACATCTTTGGTCACAATGTTGATATATAAAAAACAAAATATATATTCCGAGAACACATTACTTCAAAATATGCTTGCGGAAAGAGTAAAACTGCATAGAAGATGGATAGATAGAAAGAAAGATTAACAAAACATGTACATCTTGATTTGTTTCTCCCACACAAAGTTAAGACTGACTGAAAACATCTCATTTAACCATAGTCCATAGTGATTTCCTTGTCTCACTTTTTACCTTTGTAGTTCGCTGCGACCACAAGGTAGCTGTCCGGGCTCAGGTCTTTGATGCTGGGTGACTTGCTGCTGGTGAGTGGAGGTGTTTTCCCCTCCACTCTGGAGATCTGCAGCATTCTGCATGGGTCATGTTTTAGCAGGTAGCTCTCAAAGGTCTCCCAGCCTCCACCCACACGCACCATCACATGCTTATTGTGGAGCATCTGCCGAGAAAGAGAAAGTGAAGACACAAAAGAGGATTATGAAGCCACTTGTGTTCATGTGTGTCCAAAAGTGATTCTCAAGAGGACTTAAGTCATTTTCCTAATGGAGCTTTGAACCTGAATGAACAGTTAAGGGCTTTGATGTCCATTCTGTGGAATAATGTGGGCAAATATGTCAATGCACTTTAGTGTAAAGAAAATGATCCATGGATTGATTTCTGGCAAAAAGGCTGCATTGCATCTTTATTAAATATATTTTTTTCATTAGCAATTTACCTTCCATTACAAAGAAAAAAGGCCTCTTAAAGACAGGAAGTCATGCTTTAAAGCTTGTGCACTGACTTTCTTCAGAGGCAATGGCCATAAAGCATGTCTTCTTGACTTATTAACCTTTGCCTCATTAATAGTAAAACACATGCAGTAGTTCTCTGCTTTATTGTTGACAAGAAATAATAGTCAATGAAGAAACAAGAGAAAGATAAACTGAGAAGAAAATCCAAGTTTAAAAGGGTAAAGTCACTCTTGAGATTGTCCTCTCAGTCTAACCCAATATGAGCTTTCTTGCCCTGCAGCAGTATAACATACAACATTTATAAGCCCCTTAACAAAATCAATCTGAGGGCCAGTGGCAGGGCGGCACATCCAATCAGCTGCTCCGGGCCTTGGGGCACTGTGACTGTGGAGGTAATAGTCTGGTGTGATGCAAAAGGGTTTCAATCAGGCTGCTCTGCTCTGGGACAGAATCCTTGTTTGAGCTGACCCCATCCTGTGAGGGGGGGCAGTAGCCCCTGGGTCCAGCCGGGACACCACTTCTCAAAAACACATGGAGAGTTCAGGCCTGGAGTTGGAGGTACAAGAATCTCATTTATAGCACTGTACTGGGGAGAGCTGTAATGTTAAAGGTTTAATATGTGTCATGTCTCTCACACACAAACACAGCAGTGGCCAGGTCTCTTTGGTCTAGTGTCTTTTTAATTAATGAAGCCGGCCAGTGGAAGCATAGAGGTGATCTATTCTGCGGAATTATAATTAAATAATTAAAGTGTCTTTGCATTAAAGGTTGATGGTTTGAGAAAAGGCTTGCTTGCACAAATGTGTGTGCAAAATACACAGCCTGGATTCTGAAGAAAAGCTTTTGCTTAAAAAGGTGAGGGTAGTCAGTGCAAGGACTGTGTTGGACCAACAAAGAAGCCGCCAATTCGTCCTTGGTTGCTCAGCAACACACAGAATAACAGTAAGAGCATTTGTACTGTGCGAACCTAAAAAATCATTATTTTATTACTGGTGAGCCATGTGCTGTAATTAAATACAATTTGACTGTATTTTGAGCAATGCAGTATAACATGCTGACAGCAGAGGACATGAACATCCTTAACGTCCTGTCTCTGAATTACATTTAGAGGTGTGAATACTGCTGCTGCGTTGCCAAGTAACCACACTCCCAAGGGGATGCATGCCGCTTCTGCATCTGCATTATTCTTCCTTTACTTTCTTCAATACTATTTACCATTAGCTCAGGCTGACAAAGAATGCTTCTTAAGAAGACCACAAAAAAAGATAATGATAACAAGATTCTTTGATTCATATTCATTGTGTGGAGATGAAAAATTCAGAATCTGAAAGCCAAACCTTGTTTGGTTGAAATGATTATTACCAGTCACCGAGATCACACAGACCCTCCAAAAATAATAAATTACTCTTCCTACCATTGCTTTTGAATACAAGGACACCACCTCCAAATATTTAGCTCGTTTTAATATAAACTCCGCTTATTAAACAAGAGCTTTATATTTAGCTGGTTTCAAAGCCTACTTACCCGAATGAAGAGCATTTTCTCTCCAACCCGGTATCGACCCTGCGACTGCCTTTCCACACAGAACTTATTTGGACATTTGCACGGAGGATCATCAGCAATGTGCCGAACCTAAAACATAAACACATATTAAAAGCATTCATAACAAACAAAAGCCTTACAAGTCATTTAGACTCACTGCATCATCCAACAGTTTCCCTGTACTTTTCTTGCTGGACGTGACTTTGGCCGGAGTGGGTGAAGCGGTTGGGGAGGGGGAAGGCGACAGTGATGGTGATGGTGTGAGGGGATGAGTGGGGGACACAGGTGACGGAGGAGGTAGAGGCGCTTTCTCTTCAAGTTCAATTTCTTTCTCCAACTTTATGAGGCCCGGGGGTTCCACATTATACCTATAACACAAGATGTGAACCGGGACATATATTTCTATTTGGTTGTGAACATAAACAACTGTAATAAACAGTAACACATTTAGGTAACACTTGTTTACAAATGATGGCACCTGTAATCTAAAACATCTCAAGGAAAGCCCGTACCTGCTTGCTATCCTTCCCAACTCCAGGAGACAAAGGCACACTTCTCTGGGTTGTTTATGAAGAACTGTAAATACAAATTGAATTATTAGTATCTGGCAACGCTAACAGATTAAAAATGACAGAGAAAGCAAAACTGGCATGAGTGGTTGTGTGGTGGAAGGTAGCCAAAAGACAACTTCGTGCAATTTGTGCCTTGGCTGTCCCATTATGAAGAAACTGTGAGTTTGCTCATGTCACATCTTAAACCAAACACGATGCACATGGGAATGTGACACACCACACCATGCATTACAGGACTTTATTGATTTATTTCCAACCTTGAGGTGTACTTCTGATCTAAATCCTTCACAAGGAGAAAAACAGAGACAATATACAGTAAGTAGTCAGGTATAATGATAGTAATTTGTATTGTATGTAGTCAGACAGACATCATCATTTAGAATTCCAGAAATGCTCAACATGAAACTACCACAGAAATCAGAGGCATGATCTAAGGATGTTATTGCCAGGTATTTTTCGTTATACTAGAATACATTTAATCCTTGTAACTGCAATAAAAGGGGCTGAGAATGAAGTGTCCCAACTCTGAGGCATTTGCATTTCACTGGCCTACTTTCACACACAGCCTTCTGAGGCTGCTGCTTTGTTTTATTGCAGACATTTTCTGAATGCATCCAGAAATTACCATTATAATTCAGATGAAAAGACACCAACCAAAATGATCTATCTATCTGTTCATATCGGCACCAGCTTATAGTGGGGTATAAATGGGTAGCAATTATTCCTTGTTCCTAACTGTTGATGTTTATATCTTAGTGGCATATTTGTTCTCTGCCTGTGGCCCATCCCTCACTGCAGCTGGGGCAACCTGTCAGGATCTTTAGATGGGGGCCCATGTAAAGGTTTTTAGCCAGATTCATGGTCTGGAGACAGGGGATTAATTTATAGGTTGCGTTCATGTGAATTCACAACATTCTGAAGAGCATATACTTTGAAATTGAGGTCGAAGGGCATGAAAATTGCTTTATGCAGTGTATATTACAAATGTGCCCTGACATGTGTCCTTTTTGGGGGGTGGACTGTGGAAGTTTCTCTGCATTGGACTAAAACTACTAATATTAACATCTTTAGCAGGCAGCTCAAACAGTGGACAAAAACAAGCCAGAATTGTTCTCATGTGTAAAATGTGCCTTGTCTTATGGTTATAAATTGTTGTTTTACCTATGATTTAAAAGCCCTTCAATCAAACACAAAACATTATTTTGTTTAATTTGGAGATCCCTCTTTTAATCTATCTTCATATTTCCCACCTATATTTTCAGTCTGCACTTAATCTGGGCCTGCTAAAGAAGTTTCTCTTTCCCACACTATGCCATACCTGAATGAAGTAAGGCTCCTTTGAAAACCACCTGAAAATTTGATGGCAGTACAAACTGTCAAAATGCAGATTTGTAGTCCTGTTTAATGTTTTTTTCTGTAATTCTTGGGTCAATCCACATGAAACAAAAACTGTCACAAAGTTCAAAGTCTTCTGTCAGCCCATATGAAATATTTTCGCCTTTGAATGTAAAATATGAGCATGATTTTGGCCAGTTGAAAGGACTTCCAGCCATAAGAATAATATGCCAGGGTTGTGAATCCAATCACTATAAAATACTGATTAAGTATAACATTTGTCAATTTTCTTTTTGGAAATTTCTTTCAAAAACTTTGTATCTCCTGTAGAGTTGTATTGGCACCTACTCCAACTGAAATTGAATTCTATAAAGTGAACACACCATATTGAGGATGTTTTTGGTGACGGACACCAGAGCACCTTGAGGACACCCACCCAGACATAGGGAGATTGTGCAACCTGCACACAGAACGGCCCGCCTGGCCTGGGAATCAAACCCCAGTACCTTCTTACTGTGAGACAAGAGTGCTAAAAAAAACAGCCCTTGGGCCACCTAGAAGCAAGAAAATGGCCAAAGGTGATGGATTTGTGGTAAAGGAAGACTTATGGGATTAGTCATAGTACAACAGTGTATCAGAATGCAGTGTGTCGCAGCTCGTTGCACGGCTGCACCTTATAGACCACCATTAGGCATTAGACCACCATCAAGCATACATACACAGATTGAACATTCACAATAGGACTATCAACTTCAGTTAGAGATCACTGCACTGGTCCTGCCCTTTTATAACCCTCTAAAATCCCTGTATGTGTGTGTTAAAAAGCACTCACCTAAACCCTCTGACTCAAATAAGCATGTCTCCCCAACTCCAACCTCTCTGCACCAGGACAGGAAGTTGGCTGTGTTGTCCCGTGCAAAGAAAGATCCCGATGGCGCACTTCTCCTACACGGGATCCTCCGATGGGGAATTGTCTACAAGAAAAGAGTTGAATAATACTTTACTATCAAAATGTATGATCTGCTAACTTGTGAGGAATAGGGAGTGAATGGTACATTTGTACAACAGTGTGACTTCCCCCATCACCCAAGGGCTTTCGTCAAAACACAGGGCTATTCAAACTATATCATGCACTGATGTCTTTTCCATCTGTTAAGGCTCTGATTTCAACCAAGATTTTTTTATTTTCCATGCAGATCAATATAGGAGATGGCGGGTTCGTATACTAGGCCGATTTTACCAGGCTTTCTGCATTTCGGGATCAAATGACACGCTCATGGCACTCAGCCCCCACATGGTCCTTACTGGGAGATTTATGCGCCTGGCTGTGGTTTTTATGCAGGATATGTGCGCGTCTGTGCTATGAGAAAGGTGCAGTGAACTCATGCTGAAAATATGCAATAAGCTTTTTGGGGTATTTTTCTTTTCTTTCCAGGCCCTATGCTTCACTCTTTCTGGAAAGCCTTTGTTTGAATTCCTGCTGAAGTAATGTTGGCCAGAGCACTGCAGTGTCATTCGAAGTAGCCACTGCGCTGTTGCTTTATCTAAACTTGCAATGGAGGCAATCAGGCACAAATACATGAATTAATATTGTTTAGATTATGAATAAACGTTTGAGCGTGTGTTTATTATCCCATTAGCCCATGCAGTAGGTTCATATTCATCAGTTCCATCTATTTATGCTATATTTCTGTATGATCAAGTCTAATATATCTAATATATTGTTTTTCATTCTTAAAAACTACACATCTTTCTGTTTACCGCTGATCAAAACCTTTATGAATTTTCACAACAAGCTTCATAATTGGGTCTGCAATTGTTGTATAGGTTCCATTGGTCATGATAGACGTCTTTTTTCTTTTGTTTGTTTTACACTTTTCAAAACAATTTTTTATATATTATTAAAGCGAGATCAGTGTAGTTTTCGTTTCAATACAAAAGAAAACAATATGATTTAATATCAAACTGTCACATCAAAAATACAAAACTTGTTGAAGCCGCTTTATGTTCCCACAGGAAAATTCTTGACGTTAAGAAACTATGCAACTCTTATTCACAGAGCCTCTCTGAAGTCTGACCGTGTTTGCTTTCCCACATCAATAGATTTTTAACAATTAATGGAGGCTGCACCGAGCTAAAGGAAGGCATATGAGAAGGCCTAATTGTTATCTCCATTCTAGTGCTATTTGACTGAACACATGAGAGGATTCAATACGATTTATGGATTTGTCTCATGAAGCACACCCTTGACGAGACTCGACAAGGCTTTTAAGAAATACACGAGTGTAACAGCTATTAGCAGATGATGTGTGAAACAAAGTCGGCATTATTAATTCTTATCTAGTTCTAGCCCAATCAGTTTAGCATTTCATGTAATTTGTAAGCTGTGAGTGAACCGGTAATTATTATTGCTAGATAACTGAAAAGGAACCAATTTTATGTAGACTAATATTGCTATTCTTCTTTATAACCTTTCACACTCAACCAAACACAAGATAGCCACAGATACCAGAGTCAATTTTCACAGTGTCTGAGGCAGTAAACACTCCATTGCCTAATAGTAGCTGTGTCCTTGGAACTACTGCCATTCTGATGACAAAGCCTTGTGCCACTGACTAAGAGGATATGTATATATATTTTTTTAATAAATGTTTAGTTAGTCCAATTTCTCACAGCTTCACTGCCTTTAACGAAGGGCTGGCCTCTTCAGTCAAAGGACTCTTTTCATTCATGTACACAGAGGATCATCTGCTGTCTCACGGCCATTGACCCAAGCGTTTCCCCACATCTGTGTGGCTGCGCTCACACTGAGATCAGGAGACCCTCCGTCAGCAGCAGCCCCACTGCAAACATCCCCTGAAGTCCCCCTGAAGAGCCAACTGTGTCTGTAACCTGCTCTACACAGTGTGCACAGGGAAGAGATTTCAACAGCAGATGTTCAACTTCATAAAAGAAGTTTTGTAACAGAAAATATAGAGTAAAATTAGCTGAGAGTAAGAGAAACGTCAATTCTGTGGCCCCATGCATGAACCTGATATGCCACAAATTAACGCTGTGTTCATTAATGCAATGTATTCAAGTATTTGAGTATTTGTGGTATATGACGTTCATGCATGGGGCCACAGAATTATCCCTCTTTGAACTCAGACTGAAAAAACACAGACAATTGATCAGGTGGAGCGTATCACATGCTCCTGGAGACTTCAAAAGGACGTGTTTACTTTTAGCCTTGTGATGGTTTTAATAATGTTATTAGCTCTTGAACATTTAACATTTTCTTTCAAGTGGATACAAAAGCACCAGAAAGTCAGCTATATGAGTTTCCTGTTTATTCATTTTCCCTCTTTTATGCACAGTGCACCTTTTTTTCATAATTTGTTACAACTTCAGATGTATGCACAACTTTGGTAATAGTTATTTTCACCTTGTACGAGAAGATGGATGACCTCTAATGAAAAACAAGTTTCCTTGTAATCCTCCAGACTTTAAGAGAAAATATTGTTGAACCCACTTTGCCACTTCTTACAGCATATGATGGGGCCCCTTTGGTTCATGACTTCTTGCCAAAAAATTTTGTTGCCCTCCTCCAAGCCACATCCCCCATCCCCCAACGGAGGCTCGCCGTCTAAACGCTATGGTTAAACTTCAGAAAACAACAGTAGCCAGTCGTGCAATATGTAACAATAACTAAATACTAGCTAACTAACTGTTTAGTAAAGTGGATTTGTAGTGGTCAGTAGTGTCTGTATTGTTATAATGTGCAGGCATGTTGATAATGATGAAAGCTTTGGTCCAATAAGCAGTAGTGGAAGAAGTACTCAATGTTCTTACTTTAGTAAAACTACAGAGTAAAAGTAGAGGTATCAGATTAAAATTCAATTTATGGTAAGTAAAGGTATAAAAGTATCTACTTTCAGTACTTTAGTAAAAGTATTTTACACAGATGAGATGAAACAGTTAAATGTGCGATATTCTTTTGAAGAATTTCGCCGTTGTATAAAACCAGGGATTAATCTGGAATAAACTAGCACTAAACCAGGCCTAAACCGGGACTAAAACATGTCTAAACCAGGTCTAAACCATATCTAAACTTAGTCTAAACCAGGTCTAAACAAGGACTAAATCATATCTAAAGTTAGTGTAAACCAGGTCTAAACAAGGACTAAAACATGTCTAAACCAGGTCTATACCTTGTCTAAACCAGGTCTAAACCAGGACTAAAACAGGACTAAACCATGTCTAAACCAGGTCTAAACCAGGAGTAAACCATGCCTAAACCTTGTCTAAACCAGGACTAAACCATGTCTAAACCATGTCTAAACCTGGTCTAAACCAGGTCTAAACCAGGACTAAACCATATCTAAAGTTAAACTAAACCAGGTCTAAACGAGGACTAAAACATGTCTAAACCAGGTCTAAACCAGGACTAAAACAGGTCTAAACCAGGTGTAAACCAGGTAAATGATTGGTTGGTGTTTTGTCTGAACGACTTTACTGCTGCTTTAGCTTCACCGACTGTTTGTCTCTGTGAAAATACCTGGGCTTAAAGCACGAGTCAAAATACTTTTACATCAGTTCAAAAA
>OMNZ01015837.1:38748-91524 GCA_900303255.1 Lesueurigobius sanzi
AAACCAGGTCTATACCTTGTCTAAACCAGGTCTAAACCAGGACTAAAACAGGACTAAACCATGTCTAAACCAGGTCTAAACCAGGACAAAACCAGGAGTAAACCATGCCTAAACCTTGTCTGAACCAGGACTAACCCATGTCTAAACCTTGTCTAAACCAGGTCTAAACCATATCTAAACTTAGTCTAAACCAGGTCTAAACAAGGACTAAATCATATCTAAAGTTAGTGTAAACCAGGTCTAAACAAGGACTAAAACATGTCTAAACCAGGTCTATACCTTGTCTAAACCAGGTCTAAACCAGGACTAAACCAGGACTAAACCAGGACTAAACCATGTCTAAACCTTGTCTAAACCAGGAGTAAACCATGTCTAAACCTAGTCTAAACCAGGTCTAAACAAGGACTAAACCATATCTAAAGTTAAACTAAACCAGGTCTAAACGAGGACTAAACCATGTCTAAACCAGGTCTAAACCAGGACAAACCAGGAGTAAACCATGCCTAAACCTTGTCTGAACCAGGACTAACCCATGTCTAAACCTTGTCTAAACCGGGTCTAAACCAGGACTAAACCAGGAGTAAACCATGTCTAAACCTTGTCTAAATCAGGACTAAACCATGTCTAAACCTTGTCTAAACCAGGACTAAAACTTGTCTAAACCAGGTCTAAACCAGGACTAAACCTGTTCTACACCAGGACTAAACCAGGTGTAAACCAGGTGTAAACCAGGAATAAACCAGGTGTAAACTAGGACTAAACCAGATGTAAACCAGGTGTAAACCAGGTAAATGATTGGTTGGTGTTTTGTCTGAACGACTTTACTGCTGCTTTAGCTTCACCGACTGTTTGTCTCTGTGAAAATACCTGGGCTTAAAGCACGAGTCAAAATACTTTTACATCAGTTCAAAAATGTAGTAGAGAGGAAAGTACAGATATCTGCTCTAAAATGATTCAGCATAAAATGTACTTCAGTAAAATAAAAGTACCTCAAGTTTACTTTTAACATTGTTACTTTCCACCACTGCCATTCAGGCCCTGTGTTATTGCCGTAATAATGTCCAAAACACCTGGCTTCTTGGCTTGAAACCTCTCGCCAACAAATCATTTACATCCCGGGTTGTTTTAGGATGGGTTTGAAAGTTGAGATTGTTGCCACTTCTCCGTCGAAAGCGCTCTGGCGTTCTCCGTTACCTTATTGTTGCCGAGTGGAGACAGGACTCCGTTGCTCTGCCTGAACTTCTCCTGCAGCGTCTCAGCCAGCTGGCACAACAGGAAGCCATTGTCCAAGCGATCCATGAAGCTTTCGGCGGTGATTTCCAGACCTGACCAGGGGGAGGCATAAAAAAGGCAACGCACTCAATTCATCAAAAAGGAATAAGTAACCACCAAGCATTTATTATCCCATTTGTGGTCCAAACTGAGCCCAAAAGTAATGGTATAGACCGGGCCGCTGCAGAAGCCAACTCTTTAACACATCAATTATTTTACATTTCTCTTTGTGCATAGGAATAGCATGACAGCACTTCATTCGATTCAGTAGATTTATCCTGATGCATTGGAGATGATCAACTTTAGCTGTCCAGTTGACTGACTTCCAGGCGACCATTCTTTTCAGGTTAGATCATAGTGAAATCGGAGGTGGCGGTGGGGGGTTGGTGTCTGCAGAAAGCAACCGAAGAGATTTTTTTTTTTTTTTCATCCCCTTTTTCTGTTTCTTATAGGAGGAGGGGTCTGAGACTTTTAATGAGTTCCAAATGTTGTAATTGTGGCCAGCAAATCGGGATCTTGAGAAATACACCGCCGGCTCCAGTTTTATGCTTTTGCTACCCTACACATTATTGGAATTGGAAAAATCCACTCCAAAGGGATCCAAAGAGCTACAGTATATAGTGTGTCTTGGCTTTTGAGATACATGTATATGACTCAATCTTGCAGCTGACATCCTCCTACACAATCAACAGGCCCTTTTTTTTTTTTTACCATATATGTAAATGTACCCCCAGATTTCAACCACACTAAAGGATATACAGTCTTTTAATTTGGCAACATAAACAGGGGGGAAAAGGATTTAACAGAGCTATTATTGTTCCCAAAAGATTTATACCTGTGCACATAGTTTTGTCTGTAATGAGAAGTTTGCAAATTAAATCGTGTTCATCCGTAATAAGATATTTAGACTTTTGTGTGCGTGCTTCTAATTTTCACTAGAATGAGGAAGAGTCCTTTGTGTGTTGGTGTTGTAAAAGCAAAGCTACTAAAAATCTCCAAAGATCTATTAACAATATCAATATTGTAATATCAACATACATTTTTTAGCTGCTATCAACATTATCTTTTACTAAATATTCATCCTCTTTATGAATAGTACATGCCTTGAGTCATCTTGTTGACAAAAGTGGTTGTTGTTTTTGGCAATTGTAAAACCTGCTTTCTTTTGAGAATTGAGTGATTGGCTCGGATCATCGCGACACAAGATGGACTCCCATGCGTTTGTGAATTCACAAATACCGCGAGAAATCAGCCTGCAGTCAAGGTTATGCACAGATTACAGATGCACAAGACATTTGCACGCACACTTCTCATTTTTCACATAAACAGATCTTTTTGCAACAATAATACTGTAGCCCCATAAATTTTAAGTATTTATGTCCATGCTCGCACCGGGCCAGTAGCTTGTATATGAACGGATTCATGTGCAAACACAAAGGGAGCCAAAGATAACAAACATGATACAGGAGTTGTTTTAAGATGTTAACACTGGTGTCTGTTTCAGGAACCTAATTAGTTGGTGTGAGAAATGCAAGCGCTGTGCAGGATCTGCTGGAACCATGGTGCCAGACAGCTTTGTAAATCAAATACGAGTAGCTATGGGACAATTGTTCAGTCTTGTGCATGGCTTAGGTTGCCAGTTTGTTGCGGCAGTTCATTATTATTGTTATAAAATACTAATGTATCGATTGCTGTCTCATACTAATTACTTTTTCATGACATATCCACCTCACAATTAGTGCGAGAAGAAACGAGAGCAGCAAACTACAGTTATCGGTTTCCACAAACAATTCCTGAATGCAATAAATTTGATGCAGAAGCCATAGTGATAGGTTATTTGCATCTAAAGGAATTTTCAGATGCTCTTGCTACCTTTTGGTTCACTTCCAGTTACAGTATTCAGCAGATGGTAATGGTGTTCATTATTTCATTAGTGCAAAATCTATGAGTCTACAAATTCAAGTGGGTTAAGGGCAGTAATGAGGTTCCCATTGATCGTGAGCCCCGAAAAGCGCAATCAGCAACATCGCGGCGAAGGTACTATTTTTGGACAGTGCTGTGAATATAATCCCTGCTATAATGTTGCAAAAAAAGAAAGGGTCCGAGGCACTGCTGACTTAAAAATCCTTTATTTTAAAATAGCACTAAAAATAAAGGATTTTTAAGTCAGCAGTGCCTCGGACCCTTTCTTTTTTTGCAACATTAGAGTGGTTTTCTCTCTCGTGGATCCTGGAAGAGCACCGGACTTTGTGACTACTCTCAACCCTAGCAGCACTCACTACCCTCTCTCATAATCCCTGCTATGTTAAATACAAAGGGAACAAAGTAATGTTACGTGTAATAAGTTGTCCTTACTCAGCATGTTGGAGAGCCACAGTGCCAGGTCCTCCTTCATGGGCAGCAGGCTGGCTTCATGGCGGCTGGCGAGCCACTGCTGGTACTGCTGCATGTCGGTCAGGCCCGGGCCGATGGTCTGTTTGGGACTCAGGGAGCTGCACATGGTTCCCTGTTAATGAGCTGTGGTAGAGAGAGAATAAGCATGGTTAAGATCATTGCAGAAGTTTGACTTTGCTAATCTACTTGGTTGTTTAGAGCAGTGGTCAGAGTCAGGTCATAAGAAATATTATTTGAGTAAATTAAATAGAAAGAAATTACCACATAGGACTAAGAAAAGGAACAAAGTCAAGAAAAATTGAAGCAGAGAGTGGTGAAAATCGTCTAGGAGGTAGAATAGTCAAAAAACGTACAAAGAAACAGGTGCTCATCAGACTGGAAGGGCAAAGATGATTTACAAAATAGAGAACGAGAATCTAAGTTTGAATCTGCAAAATTAGTTTTTTATTTTCATTTTAACGACACGTTTCGACTGCTAGAGTCTTCATCAGGAGTCAGTTTAGTTGTTTGAAATAAATCCTATTTGGACAAGTTTTAATGCATTTGGGGGCTTGCGGTTTTGGACTGGGGGGCCCAGCTTATTTGCAGCCTGAGCGTGGGTGGCTTTTAGGAGAAAAGGTTGGAAACCACTGGTTTAGAGGATTATCTGCACAGTGACGCAACTTAATCAACATAGTGCTAATAATGAAGGTCACTTAAAGCACATTGCAAATCAATCCACAATTCACTCAACATACTGATCAATACAGTCTTACATCAATACCAACAAGTGTGTTAGTGGGGAAATGGGATACATTATCAACTATACCTATTGAACTAATTTGAGAATTGACACATTGCACAAAGGAGTTTGGTTGCAGCACATTATGCTCTTTGTCACATAATTGTGGATTTGAGTCTGACAATTTGCTGAATCTGCCACCTCACTCTTTACCCCTGTTTCACACTATAGGTCTACTGCCCTATGAGTTAAAAAAATAATTAAAAAAAAAAATTATATATAACATACAAGGATAACTTTCTCTCAAATAATCCACAGGCAGCAAATACACTAATGTAACAAATGTTCATAGCTTATTTGTGTTGTGTGGTAAGATGTGTAGAGAAATACGGGTTTGTGTACACACTGTACCCATTCAAATATTCATTGTCATTTCTAGTATTCATAGTATTTAATTAAATCTTTATCATGCCATCATGAGCAATGTATCCTTCTATCAAAACACACACTGACGCTGCTCAAATAACAGGCAAATGAGGAAACCGGCTTATGCAAACAATTCACCTGTATTTTATATTATGTATAATATACAGCTTTGGAAAAAAAATAGTGGCAAGTATTGTGATTAAATATGCTATTTAGTTTTCAAAATCAAGATTTACTTAACCGTGTTCATCCAGGGGGATTAAATTAACATTTGAGAGAGGAGTGAAATATGAACTGCTCCACTGACACGCAAATCCCATGCATCCAGGACATGTTTGTAGAAGGCTAAACTACAGGTTTAGCAGCTTTTATACATAATTAGACTGTATTTTATTGGTTGCAAAGAAAAATATACTTCCTAAACTGCTCCAGCCAGCGATTTCATTTCAATTGCAATAATGTGTATAGCCCTATCATATGATGGCATATACTGATGGACACTATACAAGGAATCCCTTGTTTAGAGCAAGGCCACTTTTGGAGCTGTGACTAAATGTTGTAACTGTGGCTCTTGATGTCTGGGCAAGGTTGTCTTCTCTTCCTCAAGACAGGGACAGCTAGTCGCCAAACACAGGTAGATCCACCACTCAGCAATAACATAGAGCTGTTAGATTCCCATGTCCAGGTAAACTGACATGGGCCAAACCCCAGTCAAACATCACCATTTACTGTAGTAATGCATGTCTTACAAGTCAAATTTACACATTGGGGCAATGTGTAAATTTGATATTGTAATGATTAAATATTGTTTACTTTTGATCTTTACACCCATATCCCATATATAATAACAGGATACCCATATATATACACAGTACACATAAAATGAGATAATTATTTAAAGGGTTTATAATGAGTCATACATTCATGCAAATCATGTGAAGTTTTTGGCTTGAGGACATAATGGTGGTGGTGGTGATTGATTTGCTTGGACTATTGCCATTCCAAACTGAAGAATTGATTCACCCTCTTAGATATAAGGTGATAAGATAAGATAGTTCTTTATTGATCTCACAATGGAGAAATTTACTTGTGACATTTTCAACTCAAAAACAATCCCACATAACTATTTCGTTAAACTGCTTGTTTGGATTTACAACATCATTTCTATGTCTCCTGTGAGCGAATACCTTACCTTCTTCCTGGGCAGGACTCCTAGAGACACACATGTTGTTGTTGGACATACCTGCCTGCTCTCACCACACTGCAGCTTGACCTCTTCAACTCCAGACCAAAAACACACTATGTACCTAACTGTGTTGTTTTCAGACCCAGACTCCCAATTGCAGCTCAAGCGTGGGATATTCATGGGATATTCAAGTATACATTGACCTTCTGTGAGACACCACATGACTCAAGTGAAATCCGTGGAAACATGCCGCCGTCAGCGAAGGATGGCACTGGTAAAAGCGCACGGTGGGATTTTTTTCAACTGAACAGAATCACATCAATTATAAGTAACAAGAGTCACTCTGTCCTCCTGACTATCATGCCTTTCCTTTTGCCTCTGTGCAGTACAGTCTACACGAATGCTGTGTAAATACAATAGGTTATCTAAGGCTGTATTTCTTGATTTTCAGACTTGTTATTTTTAATGTGTCTAAGAACTTTTTTCAGGACTGAATATTATACATAACATAAAGGCCTTTTGCTTCAATCATGCATTCAGAAAAATCATATGGCAGGACCCTAAGTGTGTATTTTCTACTGTTTGTTCACACTTGCCAAAAAAGTCAGACTGTCAATAAATAATCATTGGTTTGTTGAAGCAATATGCACACTGTGGCAACCCAATATCACAGTGTTTATTGCAGAGACAGTCCAACCCATGTCTAGTGAGTTGTAAAATCTTAAAAGACTGTCTGGGTTTTAATAATAGGCTATGAAAAAACCACATGTCAACAGATAATTTGCTTTACAATGTTTTGGACAAAGTTGTGTCCACTTTAAATGCAGACACCAATAAAATGTTAAACTGTCTCCTTCTTTAAGGGTGTCACACATAAATAAAACCACAACTGACATTTTACCAGTGAAGATAAAACACAGAAGCAAAGTCAATATTGCTCTAAAACAACAAAGTAGACTTACATCTACTACTGATGATAACCACTACACAGTTGTACACGTTTCGACATTTATTGCATAGAAATATAAGTCTAAAAGCCTTCTTCAAAGTTATGATTTTGATTACATATCTTGTTAAACGAAAACAACATAATAAAAATAATTTCTCATTCTTACCCTGGGGCTTCACCTTCCTCTGTCGTCCACGGTGGATCCCTGCTTTCATGCTTCTCCCCGCCAGCGGTGCTCAGAGCTGGAGGTTCGGCACCAAAGCAGTGAAGGAGTGCGGACCATGAAGGATCTGCTCTGGCGCGCCTCTCTGCGCAGTCAGTGGTCGAATAAAGATCTGACTGCCTCACACACACACGCGCGCGCGCGCACACACACACACACACGCACGCACGCACGCACGCACGCACGCACGCACGCACACACACACGCACGCACGCTGCAGATGGGAGGGAAGTCCCGTCCCGCAATCTGCCCTTCTTGTGTCCCTTCAGTAGTTCAATGCTCTCACGTGCCAAACAGGCAAATACTTTCACTTAAAAGTTATATCGCCAAATTAACTTTTAAAAATATTTTTATGGCATATAGTTATTGATTTATTCGTTTACTGTGTTGCTTGTTTAATATAGCATACAGTGCGAAAATGTAATGGTTGTATCCAGCTGCAAAAAAAAAAAAAAAGTTGGCAGCGTGAGCCTACAGCGCATGCGCGGAAGTGAAACCGGTAGCGCTGCTCGTGGAGGAGAGCAACAAACTATTCAAGCTTTTAAGTAAGTTAAATTAAACATTATTATACACACAATATTATCGCAGCACACCACCATAATCTCTAAAATATCTAAAATGACTGATTAACTTATTACAAATTTCAGGAAGGATGTGGACAGTAACCTAGTTGTTTGGTTAGCCTTCCTTGCATCAGTGTTTAGCTTAGATGGCATCGCTGCTGAACGCCTTAACCTTTTTATAACATGTTCTTGTTCTAGTGACTGTGAATTGAGGCCCAATGAATAAACCTTTGTTGAGGAGGACGGTAGCCGACATACCCAGACAGTGAAGCACACCCGCACATGATGGAGGCGATGGTGAAGAGCGTGTCGAGCACCGTGGAGCTGCTGGCCGTGGCGACGCGCACCGACACCGTGGGACAGTGGGACCAGGAGACACTTCGCAGGGCTTTTCACTGGGCCCTGTACTGCGAACACGTCTTCAGCCGCTTTCACAACAACTCTGTCATAAGGACGTTTATGGAGAGGCAGCTGCAGGCGACAAACGAGAGTCTGGATGCAGTTTTCCCACAGTACACCGCGGTTTGCTTTAGTGACTTGTCTCGCTGTCAGCACCTGTTGTTGGACGGACTATTGCATAATGTACACACGCCTATATCTATTATGAAAACACTTTTTGACAGTCCTATACATTTAAACATAAATGAAGACAGTTATCAGGATGTAAAAGGCATTTGCAGCTCCATTGTTGAGAGTAAGTCTGCATTAAAAGTGCTGGGGAATCTCAACACAACATCAACTATTGGTCCCGATGCTGAAGTCCAGGCTGAATTATTGTTGAGCAAACTGGACGCTGTGCTGAAGCAAACCAGTGGTGCTCTTTGTGCAAACCAGTTTTTGGACTCTATTCTCCGAGGATGTGAAGAAGTGGAGGAAGATTTTTGTCTAATCATCGCCTCAGCTTTGCAAACAGAGTCAAACCCACAGTCAAACTTTATTTTGGACTGGCTAGCACTAAAAACCAACCTTTTGGAACACATGTGTCATTCGCTGCCTTCATCACTCCTCACAGATGTAGCCAGAAAGCATTTGAGATTTAGAGACTTGTACAGCGACGTCCTCAAAAAGTGGGCCAAAGAAATGGAGTATGATATAAATAATCTGGAGTGGATTGAAGTCAGCCGAAATCCCACTGTGTCTTTCCAGAAGCTGACGGAGCATTTTGTATCTTTATTTAAAGCCAGTGCTCCTCTGAGGGACCATGTGGAAACTGAGCTAAAGGCATTGAAGTTTGCAGATGGGGACTTTGATGTCAGAGCTCTGAGCATTTGGGGGGATCTACTGTCAGATATACACAAGAAATGTCCTTGTCACAGCTAGCCACCAAAAGGCTCTATGTAGTTTTTAAGTGTACATTTTAAACAACTAATAATTTATTTGTCCAAATGGCTTCTAAATGCATCTAGCTCAGAAATGTGACGTAGAAACAGTTTGACCTTTCTGGCACCTTTTTCTTTTCTTTCAGGTAAAGCTGTATGAATTAAAAATAAACTGCAGGGCTGTTTCGTCTACACAGGCTAAATGTGGTTAATTTCCTATTTAATTTGGAAGAAGACATTTTGTCAGAGGCACCGCTCTGAACAGATGGTAGCTTTCCGTCTCCTTTATAATCAGCCGCAGTATGTGCCTCGACTCAATAATTGTCAGTTCGCAGTGAGAAAATTAATCTCAGGAGATTGATGGCTTCATCCAGGCTTCCAGAATTGTCCCTGCGACCACATTGTTAATGGCTTACAATTGCAATATAATATTTGATAATCCAATGTCAGATTGTTAAGGCTTGCTTGACTGGAGATCCCATTAGAAAACTTAGTCACAAAACATTATTTTTAACCTTTTTTCCACAGATAAACATTCTTAATATCACCATCAGTTCTCATTCATGGACAACTATGAGGAGATTTCACCTATAGCTATAATTACCTGTCCCTTTTGTTGTTATACTTCCTTTAGGTCTCTGTCCCACCTACTTGGATGACGTACCACTTCTTAAAAATTGAAACCAGTATTCAAAAATAATAATAATCTAGCACCTGTACTTTAAATTGACATTTCAACACTTAATTCATGGACACGTGTCAATAAATGTGCGGCGAGGGATCAATTAGGCACATGAGGCGTGTTCAATCACAGCTTTAACAACAATGGCTGCTGTATGACATGACTGCGGCAGACGGGGGAAACACCAACAGACCACGGCTCGTTTAACTCGCCACCCGCCACTCGCTCGGGGGACCGTCGAGGGTCACTGGTCCTGCGGCTCGATGTACACAACCAATCTGCAGGCAATCACCAGCTTATGCGGTGATTGAGACACTCACCTGCTCCCACGTTGTTCTCATGCTGGTGCCAGAATGAAATAGGCTGGTTTTGTTTGTGTGAATTGGGGCTGAACAATTTTGGGATAATTCATTTGTACTTTTTCTGGGCATGTTGTGATTAGGTTTTTTAATTTTTACCAAGATTAATTTCACAGTGCGCATTTTAAATTTGCCAGAAGCATTTTCAGAGAAGACAAAAATGCACTGCTAAACAGATACAATAAATACCATACCTATTTCAGAGCTCTTTACTACATAGGACATTTTGGCTTTTGGGGATTTACCATTTTGAGACATTGACATTTCAGTTCAATTGTGATTAATCTTAGGAATCTCGTGTGAACTGAAATATGATATACATTTTTAACATAATTGTTAGAAGACGAACCGAAGACACAGCCATAATGAAGAAGACATTTGTAGAGTCTGCATTAGTCTAAACCAGGGGTGTCCAAAGTTTTTTCCATGGAGGGCCAAAATGGATTAGTGGACGAAAGGCCAAACACAACGCTATTTTACATGTAGAAAGACCAAATACAAAACCAACCTATTATTAACCCATTTAGGCCTAAAACGCCTGGAAAAAATGTCTGTAAAACCTATGGGCCGATTCAGACTCTCCCGCGGCCTCTATCCTGACGCATTTCATTGGCCCAGGGGCCGATGATTGGTGCAAAAAAAACTTTATACCTAAAAATGACGTATACGCTTTCCAGGCTTCAATGGTAGAAATGCATTAATGCTTTCCAGGCCTAAATGGGTTAAAGAACCATTAATTTCTCTTCTATTGAGTAGGACAGACTGTTTTGGCGTCCTTAGTAACTATTCATTCTAATCACTGCACAAATTAATGAAAGTAGATACTTCTTACAATAGAAGCAAAACCTAAAGAACCATCTTGAGGGTCAAATGAAACCCCTTGGAGGGCCAAATTTGGCCCGCGGGCCCCACTTTGGGGACCCCTGGTCTAAACTGATGTTGAAATCCAAGTTTGCATCCATAAGGGAACATACTTTACATCACAGCAATGGAAATAGGATGTAAAATGCATGGTAGCTAGGATAAAAAAAAACAAAAACACCCATCTTTCCTGGTCATTTCCAGTCTTTTTATGAATACTCAGATTACATCAAGCACATTTGGTGTGTTTCCTGTTTTAATTACCGTAATTTTAGAAAAAAAAACTGCTATTTTCCCTACATGGATAACACTGTAATACCACTTTGTGAGACATTTCAGTGAAAGCCAAGTACCCAGCTATCTACTTCCCTCCCATTTATCTTAACACTAAATGAGAATTCATTACCCCCTTTGAAACCTTAAGTGGAAAATTATAGGGTTGTTTTCTGGTGCAGCACAGGTTTTAAAGCATTGGCAGTAACCATGCCCGGTCTCCGAGCTCGACACCCCACCACTACAATGTAATTCCGCTGTTAGATTGCTCTCTGTCAGCATGTGGTAATAAAGGAAGGAAAGGTTGTGAAGGCTAGCATTCATTAAACTTCAGATCCAGCCCCCATCTGGTGTGTGAATAGAGGCTGCTCAGAGGGGCGGAGGGAGGAGGAGGAGGGAGAGAGACCGTCCCACAGCGGCGCGTGCCTAAGCCGCTCCAGTCTGCCCCCCCGCCCGTCTGGTCCCGGTGACAGATCACACAGGCAGGAGGGGGGCCAACACACACCTGTGTCCCAGTCAGGGCATCCCCAGTAATGAGAGGCCACCGGCACGAAGCATGCAGCAAGGAATAGAAGAAAGGCCGGGTTTAGATGGGTGTGAGGGGGGAAACGCTCTTGTAATTTTGACATTTAATGCAGTTGCACAGCTCCGAGTGAATAATTTCAATTACAGAATAAAACATACTACATCTACTATGGAGGCTACTGTCATATTTATTTTGATTTTATGTTTTCGAATAGTGAATGGGGATGGGTCATGCAGTAAATAACACTTAAGTTAGATGTGTAAATAAAAAATATATGAAGATTTCAATTGCAGAAACAGATATCCCCATTCTGAAATAGTCTATAGTTATAATCTATAGTTGATACTTGTGAAATTAAAGTGTATTTGATTGAGAACAAGGGAATTTATAGTTTAAATGGCACTAAAATAGATATAATTATTAAAAAACACTGTTGATTAATACACAGATTTCTTTCAATGGCACCTATCTGTTTTTGCAATAGACCTCTTCATATGTATCACTGTGCTGTAAAATCTAGTTTATAGGGATGCAACAATTCTCCATATTATATCAAATCGTTCAACAATCTTTTATCAATCTTTGCTTGTAAATTGTTGTTTATTTGGGGGGAAAAAGGAACTTCTACTTGTACTAACTTATACAGCGCAATAAATATTGAATCAAATTGAAATCCTTCATATCGAAATACATATCGAATCGTGACTAAAGTTAACTAATCCATGCCCTACTAGTAAATAACTAGTCAAAACGAATCAAAATGAGATTAATATTCTCAATTTGTCATTTAAATGCATGCTCAATATTTAGTTTTGTGGTATAGATCAGTTTAAAAGCCATTCACCCACTACACTCAACATGATCACATGCAAATCTTCCTAATCTTTATTGTTGCAAAATGCCCCATTGTTCTGTGTGCATGTGCACTCCCGGTACAGACAGCTCGGGCTTAAACCCACCTTAATGCTCAAATCAATTTAGCGCTTGTTGTGCTATGTGCTATCGCTGACAGTATCGTGTAAAATCTTATCAGCCTGTCCGCCTCCTTTGTCTGTGAGAGCATCATGTATCAGGGCTGCTATGAAGCTGTTAACACTGTGCACCGTGGGGGAGGGGAGGTGGAGAAGACATTTCCTCATATCTCAGTCTTAAAATTGTTGGAAAGCAAGAAGGAAATGTTCACTGTGTTCCTTTTCTAACCTAGCTGGCACAATTATTGATATTTAGCCTATGCAATTTTGTGGTGGTTGAGAAAATGATGCCCTTTATACACATTTTTGTGATAGATGTTTTCATTTCGTGCTATTTTTGGTCATTATTTCTTTATTTTTTCCAGGAATTAGCAAGTATTGGATTCTTCCTTGGGTAAACAGGTGCTGCGTGTTATCCGGCACGAGACAGGCTTGATTTGTTACACAAGCACCACATTAATAAAAAGCAATTAGCAAGACACCAGAGGGTTGTGTGTACTGTATGTAAACTAAATTGCCACATAGGCTGAGCATTATCACAGCCTATACTCTATGTGCATTGTGCAATAAAAAAGTAATCACTTACAGTATATGTACTTCAAACCTTCGGGATGCAAGCTATAGGTAAGATGATTTTAGGTGAAAAGATATGCAGCAGTGATTGCAGTAGCTGGAGGGAAAGGGGAGAGGAGATCAGTGGTGTAATTGCATGCAGGCAACGTCCCAAGGGAGGAGTGTGCCCCTGTCATCAAACACTCATCTGGCTGGGCTTCATCCCATTACTGTCCCATAGGAGTCAAGTGGCACCTGCCCCACGACCACAATAATCTCCACTGCCCTAAAGAAACAGCATATTTTGATTTCAATGTTTTAGTTGTAATTTTATGTATAATTGTGTGTAAAAACAAAACAAAAAAAGAAGTGTTTGTTTTTTACCGACTGTACATATTATTTTATTCATCCATAAGCACCAATTTCCTTTATTCTCTCCTTGCCTTTTAGATTAAGGTTGCTCACAAATAGCTTCCATCAATGCACATACATATACTGGCAGATAGTATCCAATTACTCCAGTGGTGGGACCCATAACAGGCGCATCACCGGGGCACCAGGCGTGACCATTCCGGCTGGTTAGGCTTGAGAAAACATGTTCCACGTGGCTGCCAGGACAATTGGGGTTTCTGTCAAATTAACAAGTGTAAGCCGCAGTTCAGGAGGTGGTTTGCCTCTTATTGGTACGGAACAGTGAAGAAAAGTAGTGCGGTTTGATGCGCTGAAAATGTCAAAAATAATGATTGGATTGACCGAATCATATTTCTGCATGCTGGGCGCACAGCTGTGAGAGTGTCTTTCATATGTCTGACATCGCACCTCCGGCTGTTACAAGCCTTGTGCCTGTCCATCACTTCTTTTGTAAAGGTGGTAACACACAATATTCACAAAGCCATGTTAGATGCCCTCCTTAGTTATGGAATATGTTGTAGTCCTATGGGCAAACTTAAAATGCATATGATCCTTTTGTAATGCTGAAATGTTTGATGGATAATGTGGAAAGTATAATCTTAGTTTTGTTTCTTTACTTTCACTTTAATGAAGAAAAGTTGGGGGAAACAAGTTATTTTTATATAATTGTTTAAGTCTGTGATAAGGATAGATCGAAAGTTCCATAGGATTCTGACTCACTCATTTCCCATTGGTATAATTTGATCAGCACGGCACCAGTTGGATTGTTTACCTCTACATATGTCACTTCCTGTGCCCATGTCCGATGAGGAAGTGAAAATAAACATTGCAAAAAAAACGCAAGAGGGTCTGGGTGCAGACAACGGAGGAGTGGAGCTCCACAGGAAGTCATGTCACCTCCACTTTTATTTTCCGACTTCTAATTAAATTTATATCAATAACACAACTTTAGTAAACTCCACTATCCTTAAAGGCACTATACCTGATTTTTAAATGATTTTTAAAATTGCAAATAATGGAAGAGGGAGCAATTAAAATAAATTGATAGTTGTGGTCCACCTCATTCCTAACTTTCTCCTGAAAACGTGTTTTTTCTTGGAGATGGCGGGGTCACTTTTTAGGGTCATAGTCACGGAAATGCAAGAAAACTAGCCTGCAAACTCATGAAATTGACAATAAATGCTTTATATTTAGATTTCCAGAATTTGCAAAGGACTAAAAAAGGAAAAAACTAATTCTATTCCACTACTAGGAACAAAATCAGGTATAGCCCCTTTAAGGTTAGGATTCGGGATTTCGGGTTAGGTTCAGGGTTAGTTTGGATTAGTTTAAGCTAGTGTTGTCCTGTGGAGGTGACATCATTTCCTGTGGAGCAGTGGAGCTCCCCTAGTCACATGCCCCTCCATCGACTGCAGCCAGACCCTTCTCACAAAATGTCCAACCAGAAAGAATAGAATAGAGAAAATTCTTATGCATTATTGTGCTAACTACTGTATGTTTTTGTGAAAATTTTATCTCATGTGTCATATGCGCTTTAAAGGATCACTGAGCAGTCCTGAAATCCATTTCCAGATCTTTAGGTTTAGTAAAGGGGATTGAGTCTACTGTCTATTGTGCATGTTTTAGGTTTTTTGGGGAAACCCCAAAAGGTGCAGGAAATGGGACCCTCTTGCTGCGAGGTGTGAGTCATAGCCATCATGAAAACTACTCTACTAAAAACTGATATTACTTTTCCTCAAATTCACGCCAGTATGATCTACCAAGCTGCACTGCAATCTGACAAAAACAAAGAAACACATCATTTCACCAACTGTTTGTGCTGAGAGCAGGGGCGAATCAAGCGAATCGGCGCCATGTTTGTCTGAATAATTTAGCAGCTCAGTCAGAGGCAGGCGGCTCGGCTGTGATTTGTCGGCTTCTGTTGAAAGGTCTGCCGGAGGGAAAAAGCGTCACACGACCAGCTCCTCTCTGCCTGCACAGCCCACACCCCTCCTGACAGGAATCAGCAGGTGCTCACGTTTTTACTAGATGAAAGAAACTTGTAAACGGCTGGTAAAATGTGCCCAATAAACCAGATGTAACTCAGAGACACCTGAGGCTGCTGCATAAGTTGAAGTTATGGCTGTGTGTTGTGCTGTGCAATTAGTTGTAATTGAATCATAATTACATCAAGGCTGTAATTATTTAGGC
This sequence comes from Lesueurigobius sanzi, assembly GCA_900303255.1. NCBI lineage: Eukaryota > Metazoa > Chordata > Actinopteri > Gobiiformes > Gobiidae > Lesueurigobius > Lesueurigobius sanzi. The sequence goes on from OMNZ01015837.1 coordinate 54,627, forward strand.
AATAACATGTGTCCTGAAGAGTGAAATGGAGAAAAACCTTTTGAATTTTAATATAGCCAAGTGAAGTCAAACTTTGTTTTGTTTTTTGTGGAATGAATATGCACTACCAAGTTTGGAAACACTTTTTTAATGAATCGCTTTTTCTTTATTGTCAAAACTATTTACATTGTTGATTCTCACTAAAGTTATTAAACTCTTAAGCTCAAAATGTATGTTTTATTTTAGATTCTTTGACATAATCACCCTTTGCTCTTGGCAATTTCTCCTTGAGCTTCACGAGGTAGTCTCCTGAAATGGTCTGTCAACAGTCTGTAAAATGAAGATCATTTCTGGTGACTACATCCCAAAAGTGAGCAAAGTAGTAACCAAAAAGTTGGCCATTTTGAAGAATCTATTTCAGTCTTTTTGTTTACAAGAATCCATGTGTCCACTTCATTCATAAATTAATACTTTCAGTGACAATGTAAATAGTGTAGAAAATAAAGAGAAAAACAAAACATAAAACCCATTTCCAAATGTTAGTATGTCAGAATGTATTACAATATTCTGCAATTCATGAATATCTAATCCCTTGTACCATGGGCCTGTGTTTGTATGTATGGGCTTTAACATTATTGATTGGGCAGGGTTTCACGCTGGCCTGATCAATACCTGAATGTACAACATGTAACAGTAGAAGACACACTCTTCTTTCCTCTCTCTGAGGCAATACCACCTGCTTCATGTAATCCTTTTCAGTAATATATGATTGGAGATGGGGAATGAATGGCTTGTTTCACATTCATCATTTACAACTTTTGGGGTACGACTTGGCAACACAGTGATGGCATAATAAGTGTCAAAAAGCATAACCTGGTAATTATTATCACATAGAAACAGGTGATATTTTTGTATTTTGTCAGTATTGGTATTAAAACAGAGCTGCAAAATTCATTATCCCTACTGAATAGTCCGCTTTCATCCTATTACTGTGCTGTAAAATAAAGAGCAGCCATGTTTTGTTACGCTATAAAGTTTTTAGTCGTCATTGTTTACAGATCTCGACTAAATCCCCTCCATTTATTGAGGCTTGGAACTACCACAAAGGATACACTGAGAGTATTACAGTGACTGAATAATGAATGAATAATCTTATTATTATCTATTATCTTATTATTATTTGCCCACGTGACACCTTTTGCACATGCTTCTAAACCATAAACTCGTACGGAACCGAAGCAGAAAATAGCTCCAGTTTCTAGAACATTTACTTTTACTGTAGTAATAGCATTAGCATTGCAATCCCTATCCCCCTTTACCAATTACTGAGTGACAAGGACCAATACTCTCCCCTGAACTCAAGAGACCCAGCTCATTGATTTCCTAATGAGAAATGGGGAATGAATTGGAAACGCGTGACGCTGATTGTAGAGCAAAGCTGGTTAGGTGTGTGCGGCCAGTCTCAAAGGACCAGTAACCCTTTAACATCATCAATAAACAGCAAGAAACAAAGATAAGTTTGCAGTATGTTTTATATAAAATGATATGAGCATTTTATAATACCTTTGACATCTACATACCTCTTCAATAAACACAATTATAGAAGCCATAAAATCACATGTATCTGTTTACATAAACGGAGGCACAAAGCCAATAAAGCATCTTTTGGTCATAAACATTTGTAATATTTATATATTTTTTTAAACATCCTTGCAGCAATAAATTTTTTAGCAAATAGAAATCAAGGTGGAAGAGCCATCTATCAACATGGTTCACTCAAGTTTGACAATATCAAAGTGGCAATAAAGTTGGTGGTAATGAAAAACACCAATAAAGCACAAAAACCTGGTTGTTCAAATACAGTACACTGCATTCCTTGCTGTCAAAATGCGATACCGCGTCTGGTCACCGGCAGTGCAATGGACTCCAGACTCGTATTTTGATAAAACACTTAATGTTATTCATCACATGACTTCAAAACAATTACACTTAGATACAGCAAGGCATTACAAAACATGGTGTGATGGATTGCAGCTGGTTCACAGAAATTATTGCGATGCACACCAAACACCAATTCAACAATGTATTCAGAACAATCATCTCTTGTAGCCTCCAACCATCACCTGATTTAAAGAAAAGGTCATTTATTATCATTTATATTGGCAGAAGACACTCATCTATATCATAGCAGTGGCTGGACATGGACTGTCAGTGGTCAACATTGATTTGAGCAAATTCATGCAACAAACACACACTAAACTCTACAGTTCAACTGCACTCACACTATTTCAATATTATAGTTATTTATAGGCCGCAGGGGCCTTTTTTGCAAGCAGACATATCCCTGAAAAGGTACTGTCCATGAAAAATATGGCCTTTTGATATTCATGTTAAACACAGATCAACGACCCAAGTGCACAATAGTCTCACAGAAACAGTATACAGATATATACAGAACATAAACACATTTAAGAATCAGAATAATCTTCTTTTTAGCTTTCCAATACTTCTATGAGTCTGAGTGCAATCAGAGCGATAAGACCCGGTGTGATAGTCAGCTGCAGTGTTTCCTGGTGCATGTTCAAGTAAAACAATGAGGTGTGTGGAGTTATTCCTCTCTTACAGTCGGCCCAGGAAAACTTTATTGTTCTGACAATCGCCGCTAAAAAATCTGTCACCTTATTATGTTGTCACAAGTGCCTTAAGGTTCGGAGGGTAGAGATATTGGACAAGACAGAGACATTCAACTGTCGGAGCTAAGCATCAACACAGCGCAGAGAAGCAGCCACAACGCTCAGCACGTGTGCCACGACCCAGCCCCTTGGCCATGCAGCAGAGCTAGGGCTGGCTACCATTGCATTTTTGTTGATACCAGTACTTTAAAGATACTTGGTTTACGATGCCAGTATCTTAACAATACTTTTTGTATACCTGATGCAAAAGTATAGGAGTGCTCGCCGGATCCAAAAGTATTAGCAATCTGGTGCTCTTCAGGATTCATAAGGGCTAAAAGTTACTCACAATCAGAAAAAACTACGTCCTCAGGCTGCTGCAAAGTGTTTATTTTTAATTTTTTACACCTACTAACTCGTTGGCGTAAAAAAGAAAGCATATATATTTTGCAGCAGCCTGAGTGCCTCGGACTTCACCTATACTAATTTATTAGTATATACTATACCTATACTAATTTACCTATACTATACTAAAGGTTATTTATTATCATCTAGAACCATATCATTGTAAGTAGTGTTGCCCCAGGAGTCACCAGGTCTTAAAACTAAAAATAAATTTGGGTACCATTTTCACCCCTGACACCACTAGCACCTAAATATATATATATTTTTATACCATACTAGTACCTACTACCCAGCCCTATGCAGCACTACACGTGATATATTTCAGTAACAGTATTGTTGTTTGTGCATAACACTGCCACATTTAATCTGCTGTACTAGGCAAATGCTACTCTATCCTACTACTTACTAATGCTCTAATTCTCTACTCTATTCTACTCTACTGTACTCTACTCTACTAGACACAACTATGCCAGCCATACTACGCTACTAACTATAAAATACAAAACGCAAACGAAGTCAAACTAAGACGCAAAGCAATTACATTCAAAGCGATATAAAGAACAAGCACTGAACAATTTCAACAAGTGCAATTACTATTCTACAATAACTATTCAAGATACTACTAAGTAAAGCAGTATACACGAGAATGCTACACATTTAAAAAGCAAAAGATGAATGCCCAACTAGTACAACATATGGATTTGAAGCTTGCCCCCGTCTTCAGCCGCTAGCTAACATTTTACATTACATTCGAGGGTTACTTTTAGCCTTAAGGGACCCACTTGTGACTTTATTATAAGGTGACTTGTCCTTTGCAGGGATGGACCCACAAGCAACACAGGGAAATCACGTCGCCCATGGCACTACATTGGCCTGCAGTTCTCTACTACTACAACTATATTATATCATGATAGTAACTCTATCGAGGATTGTTCTGCATTGCGACTAACTATCTCTTTACACTGGCATTTGAAACTAGTAATTGTTACTTTGATAAATACAATTTAAACAGCTAATATTATGTTCATGTGCAATCCAGTTACGTTGACTCACCACCACTTTGCCCCGTTTAAGAGTAGCCTCCCTCTGCATACATGTTTTGAGCTGGTTCTTGAACGTACTCCTCGGTCTTGTCCCAGTCCTGTACCCAGCCCCCGTTGAGTTGGGAAGTGGCTCCATAGCTCTTGACCGCTCCTGCCATTGCGCCGTAGCCCTGCGTGATGTCTCCCGTCTCCTCCGCCAGCTCGTCCTCGTCGATGAAGCCGCACTTCTCGTCACTGGTCTCCTCGGGGTCCGCCCAGGGCTGTTTCTCACCCGAAGCAAAGATGCCATAGAAGACGACGCCCCCGTAGTGCACCAGGGAGGCGATGAGGAAGACGTACTGCCACTCCTCTCGGGTCTAGGCACAGAACAGAGGCAGAGACATTCTAAACAGGCCATAGTGTTAACATTGATGTGGTGGGCAGGGAAAAATCTATGGTGGTAACTGTGCCAAAAGGTAGTACTGTGACTATTTCTGAAATTCCTTGGCCTATCAACATGAAACTAAAACTGGCATGAAGTCTTCTTAGCACATATAAACTAAGCACTAAATTTTACCTGGGTGTGATCCTTGAGAATTGAAAGTTCCAGGCAAGGTTATTCAGATTTGGAGACATATATACTGTACAGTTGTGGCCAAAAGTTTACATACCCTGACAAAAACCTCATGGTTAGTGGTTGCATGAAGCCATTTATTGTCAAACAAAAATTGTTTACGCTTTTCAATTAGAAACTAGCCAAATGTCCTTGATCAAAACTCAAAAGTTTACACATTGTGCATCTTGAAACAAACATAACTTTTTTCAGAGAGTCCTGTATTTTAGCTGAAGTGAGTTTTTCTTAGCTGCTGAACAATTTTTCTGGCAGTTGTTGAAGGTCATGTAAACATTAGATCAGGGACATTTGAGTAGTTTCTGTTTCATTATCATTTCAAAAGAGTTAACTCAGTTCTTTGGCAATAAATGGCTCCGCACAACCACATGAGTGGGAAAAGTATTTTTGTTTTATCATTCATATTCTATGCAGAATGGCCAAAAGATCAAAAGGGTATGTAAACTTAATACTTTGGCCACAACTGTACCTCAAACAATAATTAAACATGTGAAGATTTCCTTATCTCCCATAGAGTTGCATTGGCCCCTGTCCCCCAAAATGGCATCATCACATTATAGAACTATTACTATTACTATTAGAGTCTATTACGCAGTGTATTACACTTGTATAGAGTCCAGGATGGCAGGTTATGAAATCCGCCATGTTTGTGGGTACTAGCAAACATTGCTAGGGAAAGGGAAAGGGAATGTTATTTGTATAGCGCTTTTCATATGACATAGTCACACCCAAAGCGCTTCACACATGAAAGGGAGGGGGCTCATTCACTCCATGCTGATAGTGGTAAGCTACTATTGAGGCACAGTTTCCCCTGGGGTAGACTGACAGAAGCGAGGCTGCTCACGTCTGCGCCAACGGTCCCTCCGACCACCACCAACCACTCACACTTAGGCATTGGGTGAAGTGTCTTGCCCAAGGACACAACAACAGTCTGAGTCTAGAAACTGTGTAAAAAGTGGAGAAAACACCCACAAACAACTCCATTAGCTGCTGAGTCACTGCTAAAATACATCTAACACACTGTCCAAATGCTTTCATGTGAACGATAACTCCAGTATTCTACCTTTTAAAACCTCCATTAGTTTATTATGGAAGAAAAACCCGCTGCAAATCCCATAATGCTTTGCGATATGACATCACAATCCCCAACTCTATACAATGCTTTAGAGAACATGGTGGATAATCAGTCTATTTAGCTAAAACTCAAATTCCATATTCTATATATACAGTGTATACACTTAATGACTCACCTTGTTCTTTGTCATGGCCCCCACTATGAGAGGACAGACCATGCCCGACAGCGTGCCCACGCCGTTAGAGATACCCATCAGGATGCTGGCGTAGCGAGGGGCAATGTCCAGATGGTTGACGTTGAAACCTAAAATGGCACAGTTGAAAATGATTAGCTTTATATTATTGGAATTATTTGGATATTCCCATTAAATACCTACCTGATATTGCAAAACCACTGAACCCCACAGCCAGCACTAAGAAGGATATGGCGACTCCTTTACTGTGAGAGTAGCCCACCACTAAAAGCAGCGTAGCCTCCATCCCAAACCCTTCAGACACCAAAGCACACAGTTTAATACATTTAATATGTTTGCACTTTGGGAAATCAAAGTGAATGCCTTACCTCCGCAGTTCATAATCTTTCGGACAGTTGTGGTGGACATGATGTTGTGTGTCCGTAGGTAATCGGCCAACTGTCCTCCCAGCGGCACTATTATAGTCATCACCAGGTGAGGAAGAGCGGAGACAGCCCCGACCTGCAAAACGTATGAATGTCTGATTTATGAGACAGCAACAAGAGTGTTTCTGACTTGGGACAAAGCAGATAATACGTGTGGACATCGGAGGTATCATTGTGTGCCTAGTTTAATCTTGGACTTCAATTGCAGCTGTCGAAAGCGCTTGATTCATGGATCAGGGCAAGAGAGCGACTGGCATTACTTTTTGTGTGTTCCAGGGGCTAGTTGAGGCACAAGGTAAACAAAAAAATGCAATCAGAGCTGAACAGTGTGATATTTGTTCAAGCTACAGTTCATGTTCCTATTGTTTTCACACAACAACATAAAGAACAAGCTGGATTTAAGCTTGCCATTGCCCTAACAAATCTTCCACACGTCTCCACTCTTTACGTGCATGATTTTATATCCACAGTTTGACAACGCCAACAAATCCCATTTAACAGCATAGAGTAGGGTGACCAGACGTCCCAGTTTACCCGGGACAGTCCCAGTTTTGAGCCCTCTGTCCCATGTCCCTGTGGATTTATCTGAAACCATTCATTTGTCCCAGTTTGACACCACCTCTGTCCCAGTTGTCCCCATTTTTCACCAGTGCCATGTCCAAAGCAGTATATTTACTTGATACTTTATGACTTTTGACCGAGACAAAAAATGCAGAAAGATAAATTACAAAAAAATAAGAAAACACCGAAAAAATGATGAAAAAATGTGAGAAAAATTGTGAATAAAAAGAAAGAAAAAAAAGAAAAGAAAAAAAGACAAAAAATACGCCCCCCCCCAAAAAAAAAATGTGAGAAAAATCACAAAAAAATAAGAAAACACAGGAAAAATGACGAAAAAATATGACGAAAATTATGAATAAATTACAAAAATGGAAGAAAAAACACAAAAGAATGATGAAAAAATGGAAAAAAAGATGACAAAAAAGACAAAAATCTACAAAAAAGAAACGCAAGAAAATACAAGAAAAATGAGGAAAAAATATGAGGAAAAAAAACACAAAAAAAAAGTAAATCTAATTTTTGTCCCAGTTTTTAATGTGAAAAATCTGGTCACCCTACTATACAGGCATAAAGGATTTTACTTAACTACAAAAATGTTAGGAAAGCTATCGAAAGTATTTTAAATGGTGGGCTTACCTTGCTGATCTCAAAGCCAAACACCTCTTCGAAGTACGCAGGCTGGCTGATGAGGAGCAGGTAAAATGTCCAGCTCCTGCAGAAGTTGGCCACAATGATTGCATAGACAGGCATTGACGTGAAGAACTTCCTCCAGGGGGTCTTAAATTTCTACAGAATCACAAAAAATGTTTTTTTTTTTAATGCAGTTCATTAAAAAAGAAAACAGTAGGCCTAATGGGGTTTCAAAATAGGTCTATACTCGCCTCCATAGCCCCCATAAGCTGCGCACTCTCCCCGATGCTCTCCTCGATGTAGCGCCTCTCCTCTTCGCTGATGGTTGGGTGCTCAGCTGGACTCTCGTAGGACACCAGGATCCAAAACATGTACCATATGATCCCAAAGGTCCCTGTGATCAAATATATACATGAACTTTCTCATTCTTTTGACTTACAGGGCAGGTACGTAGATCTTTGCGAGCAGTAACAAAGCTTGGACCAATCATTTTTTACATTTTTAAAATAAATGATGCTTATATTTAGTCTCTTAAATTTTCTTTGTCAGTAATTTGAATATTGATTAAGGGCAGACACTCCAGGAGAAACGTTTTTGATTTCTTTTTTTTTTTCTGGTTTTAGGCTGGTTTTCTCATACTTAAAAGGGACTATTCCTGATTTTTTTTTTCCTATAGTGGAATGAAATTGGTTTTGCCCTCCTTTAGTATATTGCAAAGGCAGACATTTGTGGAAACAATACTGTGCATCTAAAAATAAAGCATTTATTGTGAATTCCATGTGTTCGCAGACTAGTTTTCTAGCATTTCTGTGACAATGACCCAAAAAGTGACACACCAGTTGTGAAATGTGCTTCTAAACTCATCTCTAAGAAGGAACAGGATTTTGTGTTAATAGGAATGTGTTTGGATTTCTTGCTCCCTCTTCCATTGTTTGTATTTTAAAATATCAGAATAAATCAGGTGTAGTGCCTTTAACAGTATTATTTCTAAGGGGTGTTCAGATATGGTGAATTTTTTACTTAACTATTGTATTCAAAAACTAAAAGATATTCAAGTTTCAAGTTTATTTATGTGCATTAAAGTACAAGGTACCCTAAGCAATGAAAACAGTTTTTCAGTAACAAAAGTTTCAAATTGATATCACTCACTTAACATTTTTTCCCTATTTACCTGCAGTTTCTGGTGTTAAGGCAAGATTTACGCCTGATGCCCTATTTGGATCAATCAACACTGTGTACACCAGCTCTCACCATACACATAGAAGACCGAGGACCATCCCGTGTACTGCACCAGAATCCCGGCGAGAGGCATGGCTACCACCGCTCCGGCATACGATCCTGAGCGGGACAGAAGGGTGAGTAAGCAAAAGTGTGGCTGCTGATTCAGAGACTATATCTATTCCCACCACGAGCTCACGCCCACAATATTTTGAAATCCGAAATCCCTTTTTATAGTAAACTGTACGAGGACACAGAGAGGTCCGTACCGCAGAAGGAGAGAGTTGCCAGTCGACTTCTTTCCAGCGGCGGGGCCCATTTACTCCAGATGCCATGGCAGGCGGGGTAAGTCACCCCCTGCACAAAGAGAACACGTTCGAGCGCTAGGGTCCGAGAAATAAACAGCTGAAAACGCATAATTGGCTAAACAGAGAGTTGAAGTTGTGAAGAGTTCCTTTGCAAAAGCAGATATCTCCGTTTTGAATTCTATCACCTTACTCTACAGGTGACACAAGTAAAACTAAAGTTGTATCAGTTTGATCAAGAACAAGCAACTGAATATGTATGATCCACTAATATAGGTCTGGACATTAGAAAAAAAACAAAAAAAAAAGCTACACGAAGGGAAAATCACAAGCAAATGTTGATTTTGGTAAATGGCACTTATCTGTTTTTTCAAATGAACTCACAAAATGTACAAAATAAACCATTGACTATCATAAACAATAGGCAGTATATGGCAAAAGTGACTAAGGCCTTCCAAGTGATGGAGATTTGCATATCTTTTGCTAACATAACATAATACAAAAGTTAAATTTAAAATGAGCAAAAGTTCAGTTCTTGATTTCCTTGTTTTCAAGTCTTGCTTCGACACTATTTAGGGAATGGTGATAAAACAGACACTTTATAATAACTACACCTTATTTACCTTTAACAAATGATGAATTAACACTTAACTCATCATGAACAATCCATTATTTAGGTGCGATGTATGCTTACTAACTACTTAACTACTACAGTAAATGAATGCATAACTTCTACTTCAGTCTACACCAGTGTTTCCCAACCAGGGGTACGGGGACCCTTGGGGGTACGCGAGAGCTTAGACGGGGGTACTTGGAATAATTTCAGATCCAAAATAAGATCAAACCGAATTGTATTTTTGATTATAATGTTCAACGAAAAGGTATTTAAAGCATTTAACTATAAAGAGTGAGAGTTTGAGAATATTTAGTATAATTTTTACTGATAAATAGGAGTTTTAGTCATTCACTTTCAAACTAAGCATCAAAACCATCGAAGAGGGGGGTACTTGGAATGTAAATAAAAAGCCCAAGGGGTAAGCAAGACAAGAAAGGCTGGGAACCACTGGTCTACACTTCAAAACTTACAACAAAGATGATGCATGGGAGGTTTAGTTTATAATAGTTTACACATGAACTAATAGTTAATAAATGGTTAAACAATGGCCTAAAATAGAATCTAAAAAATGTGGTTTTAAATGGCTGATTCATAGAGCCACATTACTGAATTGTTGATGATGTGTGTTACTTCATCATTTGTTATGGCTAAATAAGGTGTAGTTATTATAAAGTGTTACCCAAATTGCTTATGATTTCCGTTCAAAATGAATGTGTTGAAATGGTTGAGCTAAATATTGCAATAGTATTGTTTTTGTAATATTCAACACAGGCACAGATCGGAGGACTACACCAAGTGAGTAAGTAGTAGTGCCTATTCCCATTGCGTCTGTGGACAAGACATGATACATCACTCAAGTTATTCAAGTCACTCCTTTGCTGTTTATGTATACCCCTTTCCCTCATATGCATTTGTTAAAAAGGTCTATTTAACCATGTAACCTTCACGTTTCTCTGTGATTTAAATATCGTCATACAAGATCTGCTAACCATTGTGTTGGTTGCCATCAGACAAATCCGATTAGTCCTCTGCACACTGTCCGTGACCTTTCTAACACAGAGTAATGGGCTGGGTGTGAGTCAGTGCAAATTCAAGCTGACTACACACTTCATGAAAACAAAACTGAATTGCTCCCATTAAATCTTCATTACTCACTAAGTGGCGCACAATCCACTATTGATAGACACAAATTGCAGGGGCCGGTGCATAGGAGACACCCTGAAATGCTAATGTTTAATTTGCTGTAATAAGTCAATGACCACTGAACGCAACCCTCTCTCTGTCCATCTCTCTCTCTTTCTCTCTAACCCCCCCCCTCCTACCTCCACAACCCCTTTCTCTCTGCCATTGAAACCACTGTATGCGGCTAAACAAAATAACAACAACAGCATGACCTTCAAATTGAAAAGAGGGAATTTGCCCATTCTCCATAGCCTCCATCAAGTGTTTTTTGTGCTCATTGTTCTACGTGTTTCATTGTGAACATGAAGCCATTTCAACCATGTAAAGCAGTATGCACAAGCCCCACTGTTTGTGCACTAATCTGACTGTATTCACTGTATTGAATGGGGATGCTAATGGACTGTATTCCCACCGCAAATCCAAGCTGAGAGGCATCGACGGCCGAGCGAATTTGAGATCTCAGGGAAACGTAGGAAAACAGTTGGCGATTTGATTAACTGAGAGCTTCGTAAGAGCGCGTCGTTTCGTGGTCTTTAAAAGGTCGAGAAGTGTGTATCAATCTGAGCATCCATACCTCGACCAGGCCTTGTAATATCCTCACAAAGATGACACAGCCGTAGTGCGTCCGGGCGGCAGAGGGGATAAACATGTTCAAGGTAGATGTGAGCACAATGGCAGCACCAAAAACCCTGCATGAACAAATCCACAGTTAATCAATAATATGGTATTTAAGCATAAACATGTACAGATGAAAGGCATTTAGATGTAAATATATAATCAGTGTTGGCGAGAATACTTTGAAATTGTATTCAGTTGCAGAATACTGAATACTTAAATACATAAAATGTATTTAGTAACATATTCCATTACTTTGCCCGATCAGAGTACTGTATTCTGAATACTTAGATACTTTCACCTCGATTTGCTTGATATTTTTGTATAAATATGGTGAAAGACTCCCCAACACTGTACATAATACAGTATCATGCGAGTGATTTGTATATCCATTTAAACCTGCTAATCCAAACTTTTATTATACTTATGTGTGTATTTCAGTTAATAAGGCATAAAAAGGACACTCCCTCTTTCAGTTACTAGCTTCAAGGAGTAGGCACAGGTCCTTTAAGACCAGGACAAATACATTTAAGAACAGTTTTTATCCAAGTGCAGTTGCCACTGAATGCTGTCAAATGTGACTGACCATAGGCCTAATGTAACTGATGAGTAATGAATGAATTGCCTTTTAATATTTATTGGAATTTTTTGTTTTGGAAGACACCAACTGGACTTAAAATTATGTTGTACTTGTTGCAATGACAATAAGGATTATTCATTCATTCATTCATAAAACTTTTTAAGTAAACACATGTCTGGTCAGCCTGCCAGCAAAACTGACTAATCCATTGTTCGGCCAAATTTAGATATTGTTTAGTTCCACTCAACAGTTAGAAGACTTGTTACAACCAAAGAGGCACCTTCTGTCTAAGCAATATGTATTATGTTTTCTTTTTCCCTTTACAAACTTAAAATATGAGTCCGAGAGACTAAGAATATTGTGGTAAAACTCTAGCTCACTCTGTAATCCTTGACAGACACTTTTATAGAAATCTCAACAAAAAAAAAACAAAAAAAAAAAAAAAGGATTAGGCCTATGCAAAACATATTTTCAGAATGTGGTCTCAGCTGACTTGGCACTTAAACTATTTTATCCAAAGATTGCATGCAGTTTGAACTTGTTTTACTCGTAGTTCATGTCAAATATTTAAAATACTTGATGCTGCACGACCGAGTTCAACAGAGCATACAGCCTTTCATTGTATTAAATTCATAGGCCTGTGTAAACATCTGTTAGTTGCATTCAATATTGGTGCGTGGCGCTGAATCAGAAAACAGTCATTACGCACAGCCACGTTTCGCTCGGCGTTTTGGCTGACGCCGGTTGCCAGGTCTCCGAACATAAAGGATTAGACACGGTCGTCCCCAGGGAGCTCATTAACAAGAGAAGGCACGCCTGGTACGAATCGGCCAAATCCCTATTTTATCTGCTCTGAGGTCGCACGCCTTCCATCAACCAAGGGTATCCCAATATAAACAAAATGCTGTACTGTGCAGAAGACAGCATGGACCAAGAATACAAACTTAAACTAAACAGAATTCAATTTACCTGTTAGCAGCTAATCTTGAAGATATGTAGCCTCCTGGTATTTGAGTAACGATGTAGCCCCAGAAAAAAGATCCATGGATCATTCCCACAGTCTCAGGGCCCCAGTTGAATTTAGCTTTCTAAAAAATAAAAAAAATAAGGATTTTGTCAAAGATTGTTACCATTGTTACATGGGAATTGTTGTGCGTAATTGTGCGTAAAATTGGCTACTTCATCCATAAAAATGGTTCAATATGACACATTTATATATATCGGCTGTAAATAAATAAAAACACCTGATATACAAACAAATAGAGAACTAAAACGCAGTTAACCAAGTGTGCAGGTTAATCATTATTATCGTCATTATGTTCAAAGGGGCCTCTAGTCTTGTGGGGGGCGGGACTTTAGACTATACCTCCTTGACGATGATCTTGCCGTTCTCGTGCACCGTGCGGTTATTGACCATACTGACGATGGCCACACCCAGGTTGCAGCGGATCCCGAACGAGATACAGAAGCCGAGGCCGCTGAGAATTGCGATGATGTATCTGCGCGGCAGCCCGAAGCACGTGCAGTCACACAGCGGAGTACGGCGCTCCTCGTCGCTGCGGGGTCTCCCATCCTCCGTCAGCTCGATGGCTTCGCTCGTCTGCTGCTTTTTCTCCAGCCGTCTAAGCCACACATGGTTTTATAATGCGTTACTCGTTGAGCATTAACGTTTGCTTGGCCTCAGCAACATTATTCATACTGGGTTACCGTGTAGTAATAGCTAAGATAGCCAATTTTACTTCTTGAAGCGGATCTTCGATGGATGCTATTCCAAATTTAATTGCAAATTGCTCAACAGGCCTCATATTGAGTCTCCAAAATTTTAAATGAGCCTGGAATTTCTGATAATAAAAGAAATCCTGCTTCTTTTCCATAAAATGTCCACTTTCGAATGACCTTCATACCGCATTGCAGCAATAAGGACAGCCGTTTTTTAGACACACATTTTTATTTATTTCTCGTGCGTAAAATGGCGTTGTTCTCACTGTGCCAAACCTTCCGTTTAAATCGACCGACATTTTATCAATGAATTAACATTATGATCCAAAGGCCCCAAGACCATTTTAGTCCTATAGGCCTGGCATATGTTGAAAAGCATTTTTCTTTCGAGCTTTGAGTCACGATTCACTGCTGCGAGAGGTATTAACTAGTTTTTATCCGTTTTTGTTCCTCAAAATGTTAATCCCTGGCGCACACATCATTTTAGTCACATATTTAAAGTTACCTCTGATGGCATGCAAGGATTTGCAAAGATTTGCCATTTTGGCAATGGAAAAGCGTCACTCTGATTCATAATTTTGCAATTGTCCTCCCATTGTAGGATTTGTAAAATCTATTTAAAGCCAAATACGTGAATCAATCCTGCGTTAATCCAGATTGATATAGACTGTAATAGATATCCTCAGACTCTGTGTCACGACTCGTTGTGTTGCATTAATTATTAAAAACAGCTCGAGCAGCTGCTGAGGGGACAGTCCTCCAGGGAAATATCACATCCTTAAATATTCGACCCAGCATCACTTCTGTAATCCATCTTTGGGTTTCGTTTCGGGTTATTTTCAGTCACATTTTACAATGCGTAGACCCGTTATTTGATGTGATGTGTTGCGTGAAAAAATCCTTACCTGTACAGATGACCGAGGGCCTTTCCAGCGAGCTGCTTTATTCCCTCCTTTGATGTAGGGGGTGCTCCTTCTTTTCCGGACTCCATATTAAATTTTTCCTAGTATTCTCTTAGACTACAACAATATACAACAAGAGCATTGTTGAGATATTAATCCAAAAAGCGCGTCTTTCTTTTGAGCAGCGTTTCCAGCATAAGCGGGAGAAGACACGTTCAGGATGAACGAGCTGCTTCCACAGTCACATAAGTCCGCATGTTAAATGTTAATCCATTCACTCCCATGTTGATATCCAAACGCGAAGTGGAAATATAAAAAATATAAATAAAAAGTTGATAGTTTAACCAGTGTCGAGGCTGGTCTTCCCGCGGAGGTGTGCGCCCTTTGTGAGAGGATCACGCTTCAGCACCACGGAGAGCGACTCTACCTGTCAGCAGCCCCTCCTCCTTAACCTCCACTCGACGCGGTGTTAATGGCAAAACCTGACCAGGACGCTATTGCATAACCTACAATCTCTCCGGTGTGACAGGGATTCCCTTTGTGTTGTCTGAGGTGCACTAAACAACAGTTACAATCTTTTTTTTTTTTTTGCCTTCCAAAATGATCAAATCAATAATATAATATTTTTTTTGTTAATTGGTATAATTTCGAAAGAATATATTCAGTTTAATTATGGTTCTTAAATATTACAGATCTTACATCTTACACGCCCCAGAAGCCAGCTATAATGAACGTGCCTCACTACGTAGAGGGAGGGGTGTTGAGTAATATGAATCTGAGATCAGGAGAAATGGAGACATTTTTACACACAGCTTTCGTGCAGACCAAACACAAGAAAGCTTCAACGTAATTCATCAAGTAACGATTTCATCAAGAGTCAAATCCATTCATTCTTTCATTGACCCATTGCTTCTCGACACACATTTCAATGTTTGCTTGCAATAGTAAAGTTGTGTAAGCTGTTCATTGTTGGCCTAGTTAATGTGTTGAAATGCATGTCTTGTTGCTTCCCTGCTGAGGGTAATCTATAGACTAATTATCTTCTTTGGACGCACTCAATCATTGGAGACGTGCGCCATCTAGCGTCTATAAGAAGAACCATTTTTGTTTTCTAGATTGGAGTAATGCCAACTGCTAACCCAATACCAAATTCAACAGTATTTAGTTTCTCAAACTGACAAATGAAATAGATTTGGGGAAATAAGGACGGCTACAGAGACATTTGCAAATGTAAATGTTTTATTCTTCATATGACTATGTTTGATTATGTAATGAGGGCGATAAGAAAGTAAAAATAAAAGTGTGAAGGAAAACACAAATATATTAAAATAAGATTAAAAAAGACAAGTTGTTCTTTTTCTCACTTTCAAAACAACCAATAACTTGTAAGAGAAAAATATGAATGATAATAAGGCATTATTGTGTACATAAGGCATCAATATGTAAGATGCAGTAAAGGTAAGAGAAATACTTCAAGGATTTCATGATCAAAGATGGGGTTTCTATTCAATTAATAATTATAGACCCTTCATATATTTTGAAAAAAAAGTAGTATAAAACAATAATAGTTAAAAAAATAATAATAATAATTAAAATCACTTACAACCAAATGTGTACTTCAACTGCACAAAGGCTCCACACAGTTGTGTTGTTATCAAGAGTCAAGTGCTTTGTGCAAAAACAAACAGAACCTGGTCTTCAGACCAACTCAGTAATAACATTGTATAAACCCCATATTTGAGAGCACAGGTGTCTTCAGAAACAGCATCTGGTTGAATTGAGGGCAATTTAATTACTCTTTCAATCTCCAATTGTAGCATTATAACATACAACTAAAGCTGCTTAACTGGCCATTACAGGACCAAGGTCCCATTGTTCACATCAGCAGCAACAAACCTCCTCATCTAAAGCTACTTGGCAAGTTACGTTTACCATAGTTTCTTTCATACTGCAATAGCACAATATACAAAACATTTAACTCTGAATAACATTTTTTTGATAAATAATATCCAAGACCATTGACAATTGTGATATTTTAAAGGCAACTTGTTTTCATAGTAAAATAAATAGTTATGTTTAAAGTGTATGGCTTCAACAGTGTAATCTGTCTTACAGTAAATTTGTCCATGACAATAATAACATATTTAGAGCAGAGAAAATCAGCATTATGGTTAAGGTTTCAAGTGATCTTTGGTGTCAGCATGCAGGGACAGTTTGAGCTGTGTGCATCTTTTTACAACGAGCAGTCTGTAACTTAGGCAACACCTGTAGTTGTCTGCAGTAAGTACTACTGTGGATTGCAATGACATAGAAAGGGTTGGTAAATCATCATAATATACTTCAGCAGGTCTCTCCACAGGATCACACCCCCCTCATGTGCCTCCGGCTCGTTCAGGGCTAGAGACGGTCCGGCAGCACGTCATTGCTGGGGATTGTTGGATATATCATAGGTGGGCATGTGCACTCATCGTGGTCATGCTTTTGGAGCTGCATTTTTAGTTTTTCCACTTCGTAGTTGTGTAGATACTCTTGGACCAAGTATCGCTCTCTCTTCACACGGGCCCTCACTTCAGAAGGAACATCCGAGATCAAACGAGCCACAACAAACTTGACCATGAACACGACATGCTGCAGAGAAAAAAGAATCTTAGTTTTTATGTTTATGGCCATTTGACAAAATACCATATCTTTGCACATTTGCGTTACCTCCATGATAATGATGAATGCCAGCTTAGCAGCCAATATGTGCCAGAACTGCATCGTGTGATAGTACTGCTTCTCGTGGCCAGAGGGATAGCGATAATCACGGTATCTGTTTAAAAGACATTAGCACTCATGTAAGTAACTATACAGTATCTTCAAGTATATACTGGCTACACACAATTCCCATGAGTTAAGAATGACTTAACAATTCACAGTCATTTCTTCATTCCAACTTGATCACTACTTTTATACAACTCAGCAGTATCGTCATGTAGACAGTACCTGCAGGTAGTTATGGAGCTGTTGAACCAAGCGGGATTCTCGCCATCCTCAGGTCGACTTTCTACGTCGAACTCAGAGATGTTGAACACAGACAGGCTGTTGTTGATGTAGCCCCTCATGTTCATTTCACCGTCAGGATTGTAGGCGTACATGTAGACCAGCCGAGGAATCATATCAGATGTGAAGGCCACAATGAAAGCCTGGAGACAAATAAACAGACATTTTCACTTCATTATGCAGATTGAAAACAACACATCTGAAACTCTCACTGTTTTTGTATTTAAAAAGATTTGATTTGTCGTAAATTGCATTCATAAACCATTACAGAAAGGTACAGCCTCTATATAAGCCTTTAAGAGGGTAGATTTCTAAAGAATACAGTATATTAAACAAGAACATTTTCAGTATCAGACTTCAACATAATGTGGTAGGAAGACATACATAATCTAGTGTATGTCCAAACTGCCATGGCCCATCGCTGACCATTCATTCATTATTTAGTCTGTGCATACAATAAGAGCAGAGTGACTCCTTACATTAGTGACCACAGAGAGAACAGCCATCGCATTGAGGATTTCATCCCAGGCTCCGATGCAGTGGGCCTTGGCTGCCACCGGACGTCTGAACTGAGTGGTGAGTTTCCAGGCGTCCACTCGAACCTCAATGATGTTATTGACCAGAGCCAACAGAGGAGCCAGGGGGAAGGAGGCCACGAACAGTGTGATAAAGCCAAACTGGATCACTGCAAATCGTGAGCAGAAAGAAATTTACTATTGATCTACTGGCCGTACTGATGAAATGTTCACATAAATTCAGTTTGTAAAATGTCTAGTTAATGGAAGAGGTAAAACATGTTATCAATAGTGACAAGTAAGGGGTCAATACACAATATCAAATACTTTGCTACTTAATAATACAGCTTTATGTCACTCACTATTACTTACAAGATTACTCACTATCAAATCAAAATCGCAATTTGTACAATGAAAAAATGACATTGCAATTATACAAAATAACCTGTCTTCCTGGGGTGTTATCATCTCTCTGCCAGCCCTGTAATTTAGACCACTAAAAGCATTATCTTAAATGCATGGGATTGTTTTATGTTAATATTTCAGTCATCTCTAAAATATTTATGCTAGGGAATGTTTTGCTGAACCTGCTGATGGCGCCGGGCTCCGCCACCCTGAGACATTGTGCTAATGACTTGGCTCCTGTGTTCACGAACATTTTTAACACCTCCCTTGAGGCATGCCATGTGGCAGCTTGCTTCAAATCCTCCACCATCCTCTGTCCCCAAAAAGCCACAGATCACAGGACTTAATGACTACAGGCCAGTGGCGCTGATGGCTGTAATCATGAAGTCTTTCGAGCGCCTGGTCCTGCCCCACCTCAAGTGATGGTAAATGGTCTCACCTTATATATCACTTTTCCACCTAAATTAGGCACTCAATGCGATTTACAGCAAGGAACCAATCACCCTTACACACTCTCAATCATACACCAGTGTACGCAGACAGAGTGTTGAACCTCTGACCATCCGATCATGAGACGACCTGCTCTTCCATCTGCATCACCGCCCCCCTCCTGGACCCACTGCATTACGCTTACAGAGCAAACAGGTCCATAGACACAGTTAGTCTAGCCCTCCACTTCATCCTGCAGTATTTTGGATTCCCTACGCCAGAATCATGTTTGTGGACTTCAGCTCTGCTCTTTTTGAAAAGTGCACTGTGAAATAAATCTTGATTTTAAACATGAATATGTTTCCAATATCAGGCCCTCTATGTATTCCATTGATCTAATAATACATGCTGTATTTAAGTTTATGTATGAATTAATGGGTGTTTCTCAATTGCAAGGATCCTTCGTCTGAACCACTTCGTTGCCTTCTTTGGGAGTGGGCTCCTCCAAAGCAAAGCCAAGTGTCCTTCTATTGCTGCATCTGAGCTCATTGGAACAGGCTCTGAGTGAGCAGCTGCAGCAGGTCACATGATCAAAATATATGATAGATTATCAATTTATAATTACAAATGCAAGTGGAAAGTGGCCAGAAAGTCGTCTTAATAATTATTTCAACATTTTGGTTTGAATTAAAAAAAACCTACAATAAATTGTTTGCAAGGAACTGAATTCAAACATGAAATATAATGTGGTTAACATCCTGTTCATCTCTAATAAAAATGCAGACATACATTCGCTGAACCATTTACAAATTAATTTTACAAAATGTAAATTTACTCCTTGACCTGTAACACTTCAATTGTTATTTTTTGTACAAACATTGGACAAAGCAATTCATAATTTTAATGTGTAAAGACATAAACTTCATTTTTAGGTGTGTTTTCAGCGCTAAATAAAGTTAGCATTTAAAAAAGGGGGTAAAAAAACAAAGTGCAGTGCACTGTGGGTAATATTTAGCTCTGAGGATCCACATGTGCATCCTTCAAAAATCAGCCAAACGAAGGAGTCCAGCAGCGGAGGGAGGGAGGGAGGGTTTGGGGGAATTGGAACAGCACTTGGCAGCACAAAGATGACGTGGATTCATTTGAAGTGGTTCAGACACCAAGGATCCTTGCAATTGAGAAACGGCCAATATGTTTACCCATTTCCAAGTATTCATCGAAGAGTCCCAGCTGCCCAAAGGGTTGCAGATCATGGTCCTGCTCCCAGCGACTGTACAGACTCTCTGGATGACAGCGAGCTTTCCTGCTGCCCCACCAGTTCATCAACCACCTTCACATGGGAGAATAAATGAGATCAACTCGATAATACAAAAATGCTTTCCAACTTACAGATTAACGAGTAAGATACATACGGCACCAAAGCCTCCTGGATGTTGCCCCACACTTGTTTCCCAGTCATGACGATCACCAACTGAGTTGTGAGCTCAATCAAACAACCACCAGGATCACACTGAGGAGAAGGATATGCTCAATTATGTGTTAAAATAAAAGCAAAACACTTGAAACTGTAAACAAAAAGCAATGCTACCTCTTCATTTCTCAGCTTGCTCAGTGACCCAAAGAAATACGCATAATTTCCAGGATATCCAACAAACTTGCCCTTGAAGAAAGCCACGTAGAAGCAGGAGGAGTAGTAGTTGACAAATTGGAAGAGGAACATCTTCATTGTCAGCCTGTTCTCATACTCCAGATGTGTCTTCGGGATTTCTATCATGATAAATCATAAATACATTTTTTTATTTTTATTTAAAGTACTGATAAAAAGGCTCACACAAAACTTTGGGGCATGGCCTAATGTTCTGACCCTTACCCAAGTCAGTGATCCAAATAGCCACTCTCTCATACATAAAATTGAGGATCATGATGATGATAAAGTTGATACAGGATGCGGTGACGGAGGTGGCCAGCTGTGGGGTGATGTAGGGGCCAACCACATGAAGCTGATTGGTGGCACTGTCTTTCATGATGCTGGCGAAGGCGGCGTACACGGCCAGGCGATACGCAATCACGCCCACGATGCAGGCAATGATCAAAGAAATCTTCAGAACAGAGATGACAGTGACAACGTGGAAGACAATGGCGCCACAAAATGCAATACAGCAAACACAACATTCAGCTGTACTGTGGCCCATAAATACCTGTGATATTATTCATGAAAGCCAGAGACTGACCACATAGGGAGTCCTTATTGAAAATATAAGGCTTTTATCACTACTCGAGCATAGATGAAATGCAGTTTTATATCAACTTCATGGGCAACAGTGAACAGCAATTTATTCAGCATATTTATTAAATATGCTGGTTATAAATTGGCATGCTGCAGAGACTCACTAAATGGAACACAACAGACATGAAAAGCAGTGCAATGGTTCCCAAGTGGTCTGTGTATTTACGCTAATATTTAACAGAACTAATATGTTTGAGTCCAACTTTAGCCACCATTATATTAAAATGGTCATAGCCAACTTTGTATTTTCATATCCTTCACCTGCACAGTACTGTATATTCACTTTATTGAACTATAAAATGATTCCATTTGAGAACCAGTCTCAACTGTAATATTAAAAATGTGATGCTCACCCAGAACAGGACTGTGGCTCCAGACAGACATGTGCGTGCACACTTGGTTGTTAAGGGTAAGTAAGGCTCCACCTCCTACATTATAAGCAAAGCATGAACACAAGTCAGTCACCAATGTCCTGAAAAGACAGCAGCTCAAGGTCCAAATTACTAGTAATACAGGACAAGTTAAAATTTTCCTCAATTTAGTGATCATTTCTAAAAATAACTTCATGTGAAGCTTCTGGATGAACCCCTGACCTTCTGCGTCTTTCCAGTAACATCTGATACACACCACAATGCCAGAGAACATGACTCTGTCTAGAGTGGCACTACCTTACCCAAAATAGAACAGTCACCCAGCAAATTAACAGTTTCCCCATTAGACTTGGGGCAGTCCTCTTAAGAACCAACTCCATTTCCTGAAGATTAAAGATAAATGAAAGCATCCACTTTTTACAAGCCCTAGTCTCCTTCAAACCACTTCAAAGACTTTTCATTTAAGTACAGAACATGGTGGGTCATAATTAATGACTGTAACTCAGTCAACATACTGTAACTCTTAAAGTAAAATCTTCAATGTCGACCAAAGTCATCACTGACTTAACTACAACCCTAGAATACGCATTCTGAGTAAACGGACCTGAGTGACGAGGTTAAGTTTGCGCTCGCTGCACTTGCTCTCGTACTCAGGCCGCAGCTGCAGCTTCTGCTGCTCCTCCTCAAAGTCCACCAGATCCCACTCATACTCCAGACGAGCCTGACGCCGCTTCCAGAACTCAAGGAACAGGGTCACTGTGTGCAAAGTCAATTATTAAGAGGTAAGTCACACACTGTTTAGCACTGTGGAATAGGATTGTTTTGATTATTTGAATATATGGAGTAATGCAGTTCACTAAATTATATTATGTTAAATACATAATATATATATATATATATATATATATATATATATATATATATATATACTACATATGCCACAATATATATAAATTACAGCAAGTAGATATAATTATTCATCCCTTGACTGGCAAATGATATGAATGAATGTGTTTGAGGAGAAATACAGTATATACACGTTTTAAGATTCATTGACCTTGTTACCTATATTTAACCACCACTAGGTGGTGCTCTGGATTTAAAAACAAACACTTACCCCATATCCCCATGAAGATGGCAAAGAAGACAGTTCCCACATTGTCAAAAAGATGTGATTGCTGAAAAGAACAACATTGTTAAGATTATGTGTAAAACTGTACAAGTTAGATTGAAGCTACAGTGTACTCACCCATGAGGAGTTACATATTTTACCGAGTTTCCAATAACCACATTTTCTGTCACAAAGTGGACACATGACAATGTTGCCTCCAATCGTATCATTACAAATATCTTTACTGAAAGAATACGATTCCACTAGTTACAAACCAAACATCTCAAATGAATGTAACAATTATCATGGCAATTGTTTCTGTCAATCCTACCTCCATTCATTATCCTCGTAGGTCATCAACCCATAAACAAAACAGAGGGTGCCCACAACAGCAGCAAACAACAGCATCTCTGTGTAGAATCCCAGCCACGCAAAATAAAGACCTATTTTCTCTCCGTAATATTTCCTTTTAAAAACAAAATGTGGTTAGAATATAACTTTAAATGTGTTTTGTATACTATGAGTGATAGGTTTTTACCGTATGAGATGAATGGGCTGTTCCTTAAAGAAACATAAAAATCTGGCCCAGTGTTTGTAGAGTTTGTATCTATCACTTTCGCAGTTGGAATAACTTGAGCTTTTCCAGTATCTACACTGCACACAGAGAGAAACAACCCCTTCACTGCATTGTATCAAGTTGCTGGAACATCTTGTTACCCTTGTGTTTCAGCAAGAAGACATTTCTCCTGCAGTGCTGAAGCACAAATACCTCAAAAGGACTTACATCATGTAGCGGAAAGGCAGCAGTGTAGGTGCCGTTGTTCAGTAACCTTTTTATTCCTATTTTATCGCGTTCACAATCCTGAATGTACGAGCACCGAGACAGGATGTAAAAAACCTGCAGAGACAGAGAATGAAAGTAAATATCAAAAGTAGGATTTGCTTAACTGACATCTTCACTTTCTAAGCATTTCTATTGCTTAATATTGAGGATATTCACTGTTATTTCATTGTAAAAACATTAAATTGCCCACAGCTTCAAAGGCCCATGCTCTCCATCTGATAATGGAACATCACATTTAAGAATGCTGTAAATACAACCAATTAGGAGGGGTGCACTCATTTTCATGTAATGCCACAAACCAGTTCTGTTATTGACATAGTAAGACAAATATCACCTATCAGCCATAACATGACCACCTGCTTATTGGTTTCATTATTTTCATTGTGTGTGTGTTAGTTAACAGTCAGCCTGTGTTAAAGCCTGATCTTGCCTGCTATGACTTTCCTACACTGTGCATATGTCCTCGTTTGGGCTACTTGAAAAACATCACTGATTTCCATTTGAGTGTTAAAACTGTAGATATAAACAATAAACAATCTAGGACGTGTACTGTACTTAGGAGAATAAGAAGCTTTTCCCACATAACGACCTTTGGATAATCTCGTAGTCACATGCCAGCTAAAACAAAACAAGGCTGAATTATGTCTTACAATCCTGTTGCGGGTTGATGGAGGAAAAAATGTATCCTTGTCATCGATAAGAAAGAAGTCGGATTTGTTTTTGTCAAAGGGGGCAGTGAAGTAGTCGGGCTCGGGGTGCATGATGTCTTCTGGGATGCGAATGGGTGTGGCCAGCCAGCCCATGGGCATCTCCCTGTTCTCCGGGATGTCATTGGCCTTAAACGGGGCCTTGATTTTCAGCACATCTGCGTATGTGGCCAAAACCTCCCACGGAGCATGAATCTTTACAAAAAACGTTTTCCCATCTTCAGATTCCTGTTGAGAGAAAGAAAGTACAATGTTAGAACAAAAAAGAAGAGCACAAAACATGGAGCAATTCAGAATGACTTAGTTTATACTGTAAAACATTACTAAACCAGTGTGTCTCAAACTGTGGTTACAAAGGTCTATTCCGGGCATTCAGGCTCAGCTGCAGTTTTACAATAACTTTTTTTCCCCCTTTGTCCTGTTATGGTTTAGTGTTTTATTTAGAACTACTTTAGACCTCTTTCAGCTCAAGCTTAGACCTGGGTATAGTCTAGCCTGGCAAGCCAGCCTGACTCCATGTATGAGATACATTGGAAAACAATCTGGGATCGCGCCGATTGGCTGCTCAAACTCTGGTGAGAACGCTACCAGACCAGTCACAGCACGGGAGGCTCATTTTCAGCATTGTTGCGCCGTTGGCTGGCTTGCAAATTGGAGACTAGAGGCGGGACCACGTAAATGAAGTAGGAAGAGTGGCGAAAATGTCCTTTTTTAAAAGAAGTCGTGGTTTGGAGGACAAGTTGAGCTCATTCAAAACAAAAGATGAGGCCGTGATAAAAAAATCGCTCCGTTGTGGCCTCCATCTTGACTTGTAGACGCTGAAAATGACGCATCGCTAACTCCCGCCTCCTGTGCTGTGATTGGTCTGGTAGCGTTCTCACCAGAGTTTGAGCAGCCAACGGCGCAATCCCAGACTGTCTTCCAATGTATGTCATACATGGAGTCAGGCTGGTGACGCCAGGCTAGGTTTCGACCTGGTGGTACTCCGAGACATTTTTATTTCCTTAGGGGATGGAAAGTTTGAGAAGCACTGTACTAGAATATAGAGCTTTGGAACTGACATCACAGTGCAATGCATTATGGGAATTTTGCCTCCATTTTTCAGGAGCACAAAACAATGAAAACACAGTCCATTTTCAATATTATTCCCTTGTAGATGGTGCATTCTAACATGGCAGGCAACTACACAACAGGCCTGAACTCTCCTGAAGTTATTTGTTTATCTAGCTTCCCTTAATTCTACAGTTAGCAGTTTGTTTGAGTGGTCAGATGGCGCCTCAACCACATACACACCAACACAATCTGCTGATCACGCCCCCTTACGTGACATCACATTCCAAAGCCCTATTGCAGGCATTTCATCACATTTAAATATTATATGAGGGTATGTTTTGTAGTTCAATTGTACTGCATTTATTGATTGAGTACAGTTTATTATGAAAAGTAATAGATGATTATATACGGTAACTATGATACTGTATACAATCATAATACAGTACAAAGATGTATTTTTCTTCATGCTCGAGATAATTTTAGTTTTTTCAGATTTAATGAAATGAATATTTGAATCGGGTGATTGTAACTTTACTGGATCAATGAAACACATGAGAATCTTACGGATTTGTCTTCGGTCTCCAGCTGCAAGCCAACATTTCTTAGATTGGCCTCAAAGACGGTTCTTCTCTCCTACAAAGAAAAAAAAACAAAGCATAACAGAACCCACATAGTCCCACGACAGATCATGCCATGAGAGAGAGAGAGAGTTCTTATTGAGCCACGCCTCCTCAGACTCAGAAAGACTAAAAATCTGGCTAAAAATCCTCATGTGTGTGGGCAGCTTTATTGTGATGAGAAGTGAAAGAAGCTCAGGAACTAGCCTCTTGTCTGCTCTTGCTCACCCAGTGGAAAACATGAGTGTATCTGACCAGGCCAGAGGTCGCATGTTGACTCAATGACACTGACACTGCCTCTCAACGGTCCTCATAGCACTGACATGGGAAAGCTAGCAGCAAACTATCAAACGACAAGGGCTATTTACAGTCAGGTGGCGTCGGTGTGGAAAGGAAGTGCATTTGATTAAGGCTTAAGGGATTTTATGTGAGTGAAGCAAAATGTCCTTCACCAGATTAGACAAAAACAAGCAACAGTGTGCATGTGTGTTTTGGCATTCAGGCTCAGCTGCTGATACAGGCTTGAGGACGTCCTTCTGTTCCCATTTCTCTAGTTATCCTTTATGCGTGATGAACAATATAGCAAAATCGACAATATGCTGCTTCTTACCAGTTTTCTCGCGTCATCGTTATCTTCGACATAGGAGAGGACAAAATCAATCCGTCGAACTCCGTCTCGAAAGAATATGGAATCTTTGCTCTGATGTTGTTTGTCGATCTACAAAACAAAAACAAACGCACAGACAAACATGCACTGCTCAGATAGACTCGGGTTTGGGTGCATGACAACAAACCTTGCATCACACTAAAGTGAAGCCAAACAAACCAGCAAAAAGATTAGTGACATTCCACTTGTATTACTGTAATATGAGGGTTAGTATTGTTATTTCCCAAATTCAAACAAAAGAATATAATTTATTTAGATTGGTAAGAAAAACAGCTTGAATACTCTGGGTGTTTTTCTTTTTATAGTGATCCGTGAATAGAGAATAATCAAATTAGCAGGTACAGACAATTGGAGTACCATCTGCAAGCTAATGCTAGCCTCAGAGCTGCAGCACAGGAATGCCACAAGGGAAAGCAAACCAGTGCTGGCTGCTCTTTGGTCTAGTTCAGCTGTTCAGAACGCTATAAATACCTCTATCCATGCACAGTCACAGTACACCAATACATTTGCTTCCCACAGAAGCCTGCACTATTGTTTGAACTACAAATCCCACGCTAGAGTGTACCATTTTGTAGTCCTGATAAAAGTTAGCTTGTCCATCAGCGCAGGAAACATGAGCACTTTACCTCCATTGCCAAGTCCTGTAAATCTAATGATGCACCAGCAGAGAGGCCGGATGCTGAGCTAAAGTGCCTCTCTCCCTTGCCCCGCCTTCGCTGTCCTCTGCCTGCACTCGTATGAGCCCTGTCCACAACAGATGCCCTGTCCAGTACAGTGCTCTGATTTGGTCCCTGGAGACTACATCAGAAAGGGAGAGGAGGATCCGTACATGTGACATCCGCAAACAGAACAGGGGCTCCAGCCAGCTAACTCGCTAATGTGAAAGGCTAAACACACAGCATCAGCAAAAGAGATATGGGTCCTGATTCAATCATTCACTGCAGACAAAAAAGGGCCAGTTTGCTCTCTTAACATATACAGTACTTTCACCTGGAAACACATAAATGACAAAATCTTTCAATTAAGGAATGTAACTATTGCACTGATTCAATGCTTCTCCATAAAACTGTATAGAAATTGTAAATTCAATGACCCTTTTCTCAAATCGTACGCAAAGATTCTTCAGTCTTCTCCTGGGTCTTTATGAAGAACCAGTAGGAGGAGTTTACCTGCGAGTCCCACCTTTCTTTGTTTTAATGGTTAGAGAAAAACACCTTGTCATACTCACACCTCATCCCTGCTCATTACCCTGGGACTCCTGTACGACTGAGAACTTACACAGACTACTAAGATTTATTCAAAAACTAAACAATAAATCCATAATCCCCTCAGAAAAAAATCTTTGTAACTAATCAACAAAATAAAACCATACATTTAAACCTGCTCCATCTATTATTTAGATTTCATGGCCAAAAATGTAGGCAATTTTGGCCATTTTTACAACAAAATCTTCTTCTAATATACAGCAAAAAGTTACAAATTGATATCTCTCAATGTAAATGTTTCCCTGATCACCTGCAGTGTGCCTTAAAAAACCTTTACTTCAAGTGAAAGAGGGTCACATGATGTTAAAACCAAAAGTCTTTGATAAGAACAATGAAGGGAAATCCTGGAGCAAAGCCTGATAACCACAGACTAACCACGTCCCCTCGTAATCTAATCAATAGCGTGGATGAACTCATTTTCACACAAGGTCTACATGCAAAACACGGCACATAGACTTGAATCAGCCAGAAGACATACTGCATTTTGTGAGTGTAGCTTCTTTTACATCCTTGTTCATGTTGGTAACAGTAGGGTGGGTACTCTCTAATTTTCCATAATTACAGATCGGTCATATGGATTCGGTGCATGTGTGGTGACCAGCCCCTGCTCAGTGAATCTGGTAAATGGGACTATACGTTGCACCAACTCTGCCATAACTACTGGGTGTTTCAACATCTGTATCTCTTTATAGTGATGAGGGCGGAGAGCACAGAAAATAGCCTGATACTTAGTTTTTTTTTTTGGGACTTCCTTGAAATTGTGTATTTTTAGTAGGACAGTTCTACAGTATTTCAAACATATTGTTACAGCAGACAAAAGCAGTATATAGCACTGCATTTGCTCCTGAACAGTTTTCCTGGCAGTTGTTGAAGGTCATGTAAACGTTAGATCAGGGACATTTAAGTAGTTTCTGTTTTATTATGATTACAAAATAGTAAACTCACTTCTCTGACAATAAATGGCTTTGCACAACCACTAACCATGAGTGGAAGAAAAGATTTTTGTGTTATCATTCATATTCTATAAAAAATGGCCAAAAGATTAAAAGGGTATGCAAACTTATGAGCACAACTGTAATTACCCTTTAATACTTAGTTGCAAGGTTAGCCAAGGGCATCATATATAATGCTCTCTCTGTAATCAATTTTCAGGCCCACGCACAAGTGTCCACCTTCTAATTATTTTTGCAAACCAGGCCCACACTTTCCAAGTAGTCAAGCAGAGAGTAATCACAGGTGTGAACTCGGCCGGCAGAAAGGCCTTCCCCACTTGCAGGATGATGCATCTGCTGGTGTATTTTCACTCCACAAAAACAAGTCAACAAGCAGACACCGACTGCAAAGCAACAAGGGTGCATCACAAATCAAGCCTGTTTTACCATGCCATACCCGGGCACGAAACTTCAGGAACAGGGCGCGCTTTCTCGAGATCTGTGGAGGAACCGAGTGGACAATGAGGGGAAAGCCGAAGCCCTACATCAGAGTACTAGCGGTAAACACTTCAAACTGTACTACATCATACGTAAACACACAAATAAGATAAAGAGTAAACATAAGACAGTGACATCAGCATTAGTTCCTTGTACACCACCACAAGCGATTAATTCAGGCACTAGCTCTTCTGTCAGACACACAGTGGCACAGGGGGCATGCTCCTGTGTCGAGGACTGGCACCTTACCCCTGTCAAAGTACTGATACGGTCTATGCTGTGGTGGTCACGCTGCGGGCTGTCGCTGTGGTCAGACGGAGCCAGTGAGGCCAAGCTGCCACTCAGGGACTCGCACGTGTCAACAAATACGTCAGGAGTTAAAGACGACTTCGGTAAAGCAAGGAAAGAAAGAAAGGTAAAGGAGCGGCAGGTTGATATGGTGTAGTGTGTTCTTTTTTGCCCTATGCACACTTATATTGGGTCATTATGTACTTACCTGAGCTAATAATTCAACATATTTCATGGAGTTTCTTTCATTATGCATTTTTTGGTAAATTGCTAAATGTTTTAAATAATAATCACAGTTCTTTGGTTACGTGGATTTTTGATTCAATTGTATTTATCTCTATATTAAAATCACATAAACTAGCAATTACAACAATGATTTGTGACAAAAGACAAGCTATTAGGGCTGCAAGATTAATCCATATCAAATTTTAAATACTGCAATAACCTAACCCCAAAGGCTGAGGGTTTATTTCTGCCTTGTGTCTCCACTGCAATGTATAATAGCAGTTTTAGGAGTATATTCTGCTGACAATACTAGGGCAGTGAGAATAAACAATAATATTGGTCACCGCGATGAAAGGAATGCACGATTGGTTAGGGCTGGGCAAAAAAAACGAATCAATCAATTTATCGATTTTGTAGCTGAAATCAATCAAAAGTAAGTCTCTAGCCCATTCCTGTCAGGAGTTATGACATTTTAAAGCCAGTAGAATCATTAGTCTCCCTAAATAATGAATTCTAAAAGCACAAATAGTAGCTAAACAGCTAAAGGCCCAGCTGAAAATATAATTTATTTACTAAAATGCACCTGAATGCAGCAAATTTATTATTATTATTAGTTTTTTAGGCCAAATCTCCCAGCCCTACGATTAGCTCTTCTCAGCATTTTTTTCCATAATCATCAATCATCAAACATCATCGCTTACCGGTAAGTACAGAGAATCTACAGTCACATAGTTACTGTGATAAATAACATTGTGAATCATTCTGTCCAAATGCTTAGACATAATATATAAAAAATATACAACATAAATAAATAATATTAAAATCGCAATTTCTGTCTGTGTTTTTTGTCTAGATTGTGCAGCCCTACAAGCTATACGATAGGGCAAAAATATGAATGTTTTCCACTCCAGGACCATTTAACACACTTTTATTAATACCTGTACTTCTCCAAACTAAAAAAAAAAAACACATGATGGTGCGACGAACTTGGCTCACCATCTGCGGTAGTCATTACACAAAGGCTTTATAAGAGGAAACGGGACCGAACAACAGGAGCGGGCACAGCCAATATTAAACATGTGGCTGTAAAGTTATGCCAGATAAGATTGGTTTCTTTTTACAGGATGGACGGGGACGGTTGCTATGGATACAGTGGTGTACCTTAAGGTGAGGGCAAGGAGCAGGGGACTGGTTCATGTTTGGGGGAGGGATACTCATTCAACTACTGGTCTGTGCATATAAATTCACTGCCTGTTCAGTTTAGGCTGTGTAGAGTCATAATCTTCTTATTATTATTTTATGGCACGTGAGATAAACAGCTCCTGTGGCCTAACCCAGTTCAAACAGGCATGCAGTTGTTTTGTTTTTCTATGATATGATATCTATGCAATGAGAAATGAAATTGCTACATGAGTAATTAGTTTTTGACACATCATGAGGGGAAGGATGTCAAATGTTATGCAATAAAGGATCAAAAATGCAAATAAATGCCATGGGATACAGATGGGTGAATAAATAAGTAATGAGAGATGAGCTGGATATTTACCTCCGGCCTGTCGTTGTAGAAGGACCCCATGTCTGTGCGTGTGTGGTCTGGGTAGCCATTCACATCATCTGCAAAATAGTCAATGTCCGTAACATGTGTGAGTAAGTTTCTCAATAATTAGATCAAAAACAACAGGACACAGCTACTTTGGAAAACAAGCACGGCATCAGGAAGGGGCGTTTCAGATGGCGCAGTGATAGACAGTTAGCTATGTGCTCTATGTTTGTGCTGCTTTTTGGGGCACACTCCCTCTGGGCCAAAGCAGGATTTAGCTCAACGATGCTCAAAGTGGGGCCTGCGGGCCAAATTCGGCCCTCCAAGGGGAATCATTATGAACTCTGTATGAACGCTGTTGTATTGTAAATTGCACTCTCTCTCTTTTCTTCTTTTCCCTTCTCTTTTATAAGGACTGCAGATGGAAATTAGCTACTAAGCTACAATCTGGTACAAGCTTCTTTGTCTACCGGGCATTATGTATTTGTACATGGTCCTTTTAAGTAAATAAATAAAATTTGGCCCTCAAGACGATGCTAGATTTGTAAGGAGAATCTACTTTGATTAATTTGTGCAATGAATAGACTGTCACTACTTACTACGGAGACCAAAGCAGCCTGTTCTACTCAGTATCATAGTAATCAAAGGACATTTAATCATAAGTCTGTTACATGTGGTCTTTTTAATGCAGTATTGTGTTTGACCCTTCGCTCGCTAATAGCTTTACATTTTGGCCCTCCATGAAAAAAAATTGCGCCCCTCTGATTTAGCAGGATGGAACGCAATAATATGCTCTGCTTTTGCTGTGATGAAACATCAGTGTTGGGCAAGTCACTTTAAAACTGAAATACATTCTACATCACTAGTTACAGCTTTAAAATTTTGTTTTACATATTACTGTCTCAAAATGTTAGTTACATTACTTTGAGTTACTTTTGGCAAAATATTGGCCCTTTTTTTTGTTCGTACATCCTAACAAACCATTTAAATGCACTGAATTTCCATATTTTGTATAAGTAATGTTACATTCCTTCCAAAACATGCACAATAGGTTAAATCCTCCGGCCAGGTGATTCTGACCATTAGCCTGACTCAAGATCTGGAGATGTGTCCCCAGGCGCTGTGCACACGGCTGCCCACTGCGACTGCCTCGGCATCGAAGGATGGGTCAAATGCAGAAAACGAATTTCCCTATGGGGATTAATAAAGTATACCTACTTTCATTACCAGTGGTGGGCAGTAACAACATACATTTACTTAAGGATCTGTACTTTACTTGAGTGCTCTTTTTGTTGACAACTTATTACATATACATTTGACAAACAAATATAATACTTTCTACTCCCCTACATTTCTAGAAAAGTTCTGGTTTTACTCATTATTTACGGAGTACAGACAAGTTGCTCGCGTCATGGTTTTTTCTCTGATTTAATACTATTATAATGCCCACTCTTGAACAGAAGGTGGCGCTGTGCAGATGTATAAATCAATGCCAATTTACTCATTTTGTATCAATATATGTTTTGTTTGTCTGTTCTTTGGTCATTTATATAGGAGTTGAACCAGGGTGAAGGCTGAAAGTCACTGAAGAGGACATTCAATATTATAGTATATTCATTTTTCATGTTTTGGAAGCCGGAAAATTATGATTCCAGTGTTTCCCATTAATAACGGAGACTATGGTCTAATTTTCTCCACCATAGTCTAAAAACAAGCTAAGCAAGACATTTAGATTGGAAATTGAAATGCATGTGCTTCTTGTGTGAACATAAACACATAAAAACATTAACTATACTGTCCAAAAAATGGATTGATAAGATAAAATATCAGTAGAATGTTACATTTTTACTCCAAAAATAATTATTCTATTCCCAAAGATTACCATTTGAGTTACAGCGACACCGCAATTTCCCTTGTGGTTCAATAAAGTTTGTCTAAATCGAAGTCTCAAAATGAATGATTTGAAGACCACCATAATCTCTTTCAAATCTGTGGGAAATACTGGATTCACAAGATGCATTTAAAATGAAATGTACGTTTTACTTGAATACATCAGTACTTTAACTTACATACATTTTTCACGGGGAAACCTTCACTTTCATTGGAGTAATATTGTACCTGTAGCATCTGTACTTTTTACCCACCACAGTTCATTAGTGAAATGTAATGTATGTCTCTAACTTGTTACTTTTGTGATGCGATACCTCCAACACTGTTAAATATTACACAAAGAAAGACATGAGAATAGTTAGCCTGGGAACTAGTTTGAATTGAACAACATTGACAGTCAAAGAAGGGACTGTAAGAAGAGACATTTACATAAACAAATCGAAGAACTCCTGACTTCGCCGCCTCTACAATCCACATCTCAAAAATACAGAAATGCTCAGAGTTTCTTTATTTGAAGCAGGAGATAATTGACGGCGTTATATTTAGTCCGACTCTGAGCCCAACATGCCATTGCCTACGCTGACCTCTGAACCACCGCTGCCCTGTAATGAGCCCGTGTGTCTCCGTAACACACCCAAGAAAGCATGATTGCACTGAATGAGACACAAACATGACTCTGATTACAGTCATCTCATTTGGCATCGACGGAAATAACAGCTTTCACCTATACTTTCACCCCTTGTCCCTGACTTTATGCCGTAATGTTTGTATCGATTAGACCTTCGACCAATCAGGCCACAACTCAAAATGTGAACTCATAATCTCATAAACATATAGCAGATCAAAATACAGTTGATTGTAGATAATTCAAGCATTGACTACAGGCCTGACTGTCAACAATAATTTATGTACAATTTGCTGCTGAAAATGGTCCTGAGGCTCATGTTTGTGTCCTGGTCCTCCCCTTTGTGAACCGCTGGAATAGGAAAAAGTTCTCTCGGTTTATTCAGGCTTTGGACAGGAACGGAAATTGCACCGGCTTGTTATCTCGAGCTACAAACAAATGTTGTGGATTCCTGTTTAAACATATATCTATATTCTCACCCAGGAGCATTGAAAAAACCCAAACAGCTGAGCACATTTGAGCACATAGCACTAGCGCCAGAGATTTCCCACCCCTCTATCCTCCACAGCCACATCTTTGTTCAAGAGGGAGCAGCTGATCTCACAAATGCCACAAGGCTTTTTCAAACATGTTCAGTTACTATAGAGTCAAACATAACACGTTGAGAGTAATTCATATACAGTACAGGTATTCCCCTACTTGTAAAACTTGTCCAAATTGTGTAAAAAAGTTTCACTTCTAGATATTTCTATTTGCTCATGGGAAGTAGGAAGTTGTCAGGGGTTGGTTTTTTGGTTACGCACACACAGAAACCTATTTAGAGATGATGATGGGAGCATTTGTTTACTCCATTTGTGTAAGTAAACATGACATGAAGTCAGTTGTAGCTGCATGCTTGCCAACATAACTGTACTCTGCTGTCAATCAAGTTTTCCATTGATTCTAGAGACTCATAAAAAATGTAACTAAAATGGAAAACAACACAGTGCACAGATATTTCTCCACGATCAATAAAACAGACAATCCCCAGGCAACACTATAACTGCAGCACTCCTCACTTCACTCCGGAGCCAGGCATAGGCCCATGTGCCTCTCTCAAAAAGCGCCACTCAATTATTTCCATGAGTCAGCAAAGATGCAATGTAATTCTATCCCGGTTCTTCTTTAATGTCAAAACTGTATGAGCAGTAAGGCTATCTGACTAAGGAGGTGTATACTCTGAACTTTAACTTTTTAATCTTCCAAAGGTAACATCAAACTTATTACACAGAGCTCCTTGTTCTTACAGGCTTCATTCTGACTCCCTCAATAAACTGTGTGGACCAATGTAAACAGTCAACCTTGGCTACATCTAAAAATAGACTTGGTGTCATACTCTGCCTGGACAGCTTGGCCTACAATCCCTGGCAAACTGCTCCTTTGTCCAAAGGTTTCTCTAGGGCTACTTCATTCCTCTGAAAACCACCTAACGCTTGAGTGTGTGTGGGTCCTGTCCTGACAGCAGCAGCTGGCTTGTTGACTGGAAAGACTTGGTCACAGACAGACAGCCACCATGTTCTCCGAAACCCCAAATCAGTCATTTCGAAGTTTGCACACAAAGTACCACCGAGCCTTGGTCAAGTTCAAATCAGAAGAGAAACAGGGTCCAAAATGGTCCAAAATGACCCAGAATTAGAATATAACTTCTGATGAATAAATTAAATGATCTATGATTAAAACAAATAAAGTCTAAATTTGCAGATAACCACACCACAGTTTGATGACCACTGCCCTAAATCATAATTTCAGTTATAACATCTCCTCCTTATAACATCTAACAGATATCCTCACACTTTTATCTCTTGACTGTATTATGGAGAGACTATTTTATGAACAAAACCCCAAAAGTTTTTTTTTTTTAATTTTTTTATTTAAATCAATTTTAACTATAAATTAAATGAATTTCAAGTAGCCTGATTCGCTGTTATATCTGTCATGAAGAGTTTACCCACCATTGAAAGACTCTGTTGGGCTCATCTCAATCAGACCGTCCCCTCCTCGTTTCCCCGACAGTCTATGCATGCTCCTCTCCGCGTCTGGTGGTCGTCTTCATGTAAACCCGGGTTCCGTGTAAGAAGTGGCCCACGATTAACTTCCCAGGCCCAAGACACACACACACACACAGGTCCACTCCTCCTGCGTGCCGCGTGCCCTCGCTCCCCTCTGCAGACTTCAGTGGCGCATCGGTCCAGGAGGAGCAGCCCAGGAGCACCACGGGCTGAGAGGGGCGTGGCTCTGCACCGCCAGCCAATAGACTGTGTCCAGAAGCAACCGAGAGCAAGGTCTGGAGTGGTACTAAAAATATGTGCAGCAACATCACCAGCTTGTTCTGCGTGAATGTGGGAAATGGGGATCTACTGTAAAGAAAAAGAAAAAGAAAAGTAAAGAAATCTGCTCTATTTTATTCTTTAGTATTTATACCACAACAAATAGACACGCAGGCAAAACAGACTAATATTGGGGGAAAGTACTAGTAAAAAGTACAAATTATAGGTATCCTCTGGAGGTAGGGTGACCAGATTTTTCACATTGAAAACTGGGACAAAAATTAGATTTTTTTTTTTTTTGTTAATTTTTCTCACTTTTTTTGTTTTTCATGTTTTTCATAATTTTTGTCATTTTCTTTCATCATTTTTTTTTTCCAATTTTCATCAGTCTGTCAGTCGTTTTGTATTCTTTCTTTTTTTGTAATTTTTTCATAATTTTTCTCACATTTTTTAAATCATTTTTCACGTGTTTTCATATATTTGTAATTTTTCTTTCTGCATTTTTCCTCACATTTTTTCATAAAGTATCAAGTAAATATACTGCTTTGGAC